>JAVCKX010122454.1:0-11019 GCA_034780695.1 Lepetodrilus gordensis
CCCACTGTTTCAATAGTGCAGCAGGATAACAGCCCTTCACACATGCTGCACTGAAAATACAGTGTGTAAATAGTTAGAGAAAAACTCATAGTAATTTCTACATGGAAATAGTTGTATGTGGACTGTCCTATGTACTATTTCAGTGATTGTATAGCAATGACAGATAGATGCTACTAGTCAAACAACTCTTATTGTCAGCATATCAGGATATTTCAACTTTATTTAAAAAAATCCCCAAATAGGTGCTTTCACGTAAGATTACCTCACATTGCCAGATAAGTCTATTTTTTTTTTAAATTTCCATTTAGAGTCTCTTTCAAGATACCTTCACTCATTGTCTGTGTGAACCGTGGTACATAGAAATGCTAAATGCCCACCTGTTGACTTGGCAGAAGCTAGGAGACATACTGTTCCCTGGTAGATGGAGATTGCACAGCTCTCTGGAAAAGAAAATAGATATACACCGCGTTTCATGAAAGGGTTGTACCTAGTCAAGGCGTAAATCAGAGATAATGTCCAGGGATGGAACTAAACACTTGCCCATCAGCCCGATTAATATATCCTATTGTGAAAGGTATCCTACGGGGCTATAATAGTAGACATTTCATCTTTTGTTATTCGTATAATTATTCAGACGAGTACACTTATTTTTTTAGTTCCATCCCTGCATGACATTTACTCCTACAGTAAAAACATGGCATACACGCTGAATGGATACCCGGACTACGGTACGAGTCGACTGCATTGTGAAAGCAGTGTATAAAACTCTGACATGAGGACTGGTAAGTCTGAGAAGTTACCCGTCCTCATACATGTTGGCCAGTGATCGATGATATACATCTTGAAAACAAACCAAAAGTAACACGACATGCGTGCGTGCAAGGATAAAATGTTACCAGTCCTCACTGAAAATAACCCGTCACGGGCTCTATTTCGAACACTGGTGAAAGGCAGAGTCGTAACTTGCTATAAATGTGCAAATATAATTATTCTATGGAATGAGCCTCAAAGTAAATAAATAAACAGCAAAACATCATCATTAACCATATTTCATTAACATGAATAAATTACTGCTTTCGCAGTGTGAATATTTCACCCATATACGATGACATAAATGAATAGACCTACTTTGAGATGACGACTTCAGGCAGAATCTCGGCAAATGTTTTTTGAGGCTCATCGTTAACTTCGAAGTCACCTTCAATAGGAATGATCTGTGGAAGATGAAATGCCGAGGCCAAACCATCAACAAATATAACCACAATGTTGCAATGCTGGATTAGGCATAGGTCTTGCTCTTTACAGCATCTTTGGTTTCCTTCAGGATGGAAATGGTTTAGTATAAAAATTATTAGTTTATACATTGATTGATCGATTGAATTAGTGCTTGATGTCGCAGCGGGAATATTTCACTCATATGTATGCCACATATGAGTGAAATATTCCCGCTGCGACGTCAAAGTGACAAGTAGCAGGTATTTGCGTTAGGAGGATTTCCGTGTGAAGATATATTTATTGGCACTCGCAACTTTATGCATAGCTGTATTCTGATTGGGCAGATGGATACTGTCACTAACTGGGAGATTGACAGCTTGTGTTAGGTCAAGAAAGTTATAACTACCTTTATCGCGACTGACTTGTTATCTCTGTGGGCACGGAACACTTCACCATAGACTCCCTCACCAATCTTCACAATCTTCTTCATCATGCTGCAACAGACATATACACAATTCTTGTCATCACAAACTGATTACTGTCACAGAGAATAAATATGAAATAGGAAGGGTTTCTTTCGTGATGTTAATTTGTTACTGTGAATACGATCAATACAAAATTTATTTGATATTTTGTGAGGAACCAACACAAAGGACATGCATATGGTATAGATTCAGGGTGAGTATGGGGAGTTCAAACTCTGGACTTGGTTCAGAAGTCTGACGGCCTACCAATCATGTATTACCAATATTTGTTTTACTGTTGGTGTTTAGCTGTTTTATAATTATTTCAATTATTTCACAGCTTGTCAGTTTAACCCTCTCCCTGCTAGTTTAGGCACAGGAAAGTTGCTCTTTAGGGTTGTCTTCAGCATGGAGAGGGTTAGGGAAGGAAAGCTGCTTTCTGGAAAATTCTTCATTTTGATTAATTAGTCTAATCATCTATAGAATCACAGCGTAACCCATTCCATTCTGGAGGCACCCAGAGATGCCCTAAAGAGCAGTGTATGTGCCTAATTCAGCAGGGAGAGGGTTAAATCACAACACAGACATACTTATCGGGTATGATGTCGCGGAAGCACAGTGGCGCTGTCTGACCACACATGTTGAACAGCTTGCCGCGTGGTGTCGTAGATGGCGATGTTTTACTTTTCTTTCTAGGCGTCAGCATCTCCTGTAGAAAACAGAAAACAATGGCTTGATTTATGACATATTCCTGACATATTGTACACAATAATGTTGTATTCACTGCAAAGAGATACCCCATTTCATGGTTGGGTGAGTGAAAGTGATTACGGTATGTAGATTAAATGTCTCGTTTTATAAATGTCTCCTCTTTTACGTGGGTAAACCCTTAGCTATATTATACTATTATGGAAATCTTGTACTTATACTTATAAAAACAATGTTCAATTATTATTGTATATATAGTTTGCAAATCATTTCCTACAAGGAATACAAATGTGGTGGAATTTAAAAAGAAATGATGGCTACCTTACATAGACACTTGTTTTAGTTAAAGAAATATGCAAATACAGCAGATGTGGGCAAAGTGTGGACGATGACCGACAATGGTCAGGCTCTGAGATTACAAAATGTATTGATTATGATTTCACGCTTAAGCTCACTTTTTATTTTCACTGAAAATGAAATCGTACTCAAAAACGGTTTTGTAATCTTGGGCCCCAATACTTACTGCAAAAGAACGTGACAAATCGTCCTCTTCAGCCTGCATCTCCTGCACGTTATCAAGTTGTTTGCTTCTGGCATTTCTGCAGTTATCTTCCCTTGCTAAACACGACCCATCGGCAGTCTTATACGACATGTCGGAATCGGCAGAATAATACACAGACCGAGAAGCCACATGTGAATTTGTGTATGACGTGTCCATTTCCTTTATTTCTGAATTTGAAAGTAGGGACGCCATCTCTCCCGAACTGTCAAGGTTGTCATCCCCTGAGAAACTGCCATCAGAATCACTCAGTCTCCCCGAACACACTTCCGATTTCTCTCGTCCTGTTTCATCCTCACTCTCAACGTCATCTTCGTCCTCATCCTCGAGAATGTCGCTGAGGTCATCGTCATCTTCCTCCTCATTGGAACTTTCTTCCTCTTCTACTACTTCTTCCTCCTCCTCTTCCTCCTGCATTTCTTGGAGAATCTTCTCCACGCTTTCGTCGTCGATAGCTTCGAAGCTGGAGCCTGACGTATACACTGACCGAGATCGCAGCTTCCTAACACTACTTGGATTGCTTTGTTTTGACGCCGATCTTGTATTATACTTGCAGAACGGGATGCTCGCTACTGGGGATTGTTGGCCATCGAGGAGGTTCGCCCGTAGAAAACTTTCCTGGATCTTCTGCAACCTCACCACGCAGCTGAAAGGGCTACTGCTATTGTGACTGCTCATAAGAAGTTTTGATGACTGGGACGACTTCACATCCAGTGGACTATCGAACAGACTTTGAGACTGCTGGAAAGACGTCAACGATTTACCACTTAGATTCTGATAAGGATAGTTCCTGCGTCTACCGTTAATATGCATGTTCTTAACGTTTTCTTCTAGAAGTCTCATTTTCACATCGCCGTCTGTTATATCCGTTGCGTTGTTTTCCGACATGATTGAGCAACTGTTGCTGTTCAGTTTATTCGTAGGAGCGTTCGTTACAATCAACGAAGGACTGGCACCAAAATTTGAGCCGTCGCGACCAACACCGCTAGCGGAACACAGAGAATCCAACATGCTAGGACTGCTCCTCGGCTCTGAAACCGCCGGACTGTCCTCAATCGAGTCTATCAGAGATATATTTGTGTCTTTTATATCCTGGTATTTTTTCACCTTGGTACTTTTACACCTGAATGGTGTACTGGTTTCAATTCCGGAATCTGCTTTCTTCGACTTCGCGACTCTACTTCGATTATGCGGCGTTCCTGACGAGAATACGAAGCTGTAGTCTTCGAATTCGCTGAAGTTGTACGAGGCGTCGTCTTTCTGTTTGTGATTGTTAGTTTTCCTGTTTCGCGTCGGTCTCTGTCTCCCGTGGGGCGGTTCATTGCAGCTATTCCACAGGCTTCCTGCGCTGGACGTACTGGTGTCGGACGGGACATTCCGTTCCCGGAGGATCCTACCAGTTGCTGTCTTCTTGGGAAGAATGAGGCTTTCTCCTCCGGTACTTGAACAACTATCCTGTAACGTGTGAAACACACATTAATAATCATGATAATAGTACATCAACTATGACTACTAACTGTCAATCAATGTTTGTAAGTGTACGGTAACTCAATAGGCAGGATGGCATTTTTCCCCCAGAAATTGCCAATTTACGTCGAGCGGGAATATTTCACCAATACATAACACAGTTCTGCTTTGAAAACGTACACGGATAATGCAATTTAGAGCAAAAAGAAATAACCTTTTCTGTTTCAGAGAAAACTGTGAATTTCTTCCCTTTCTTTGAACTTGATGTTTTCTTAGCATAGCGGTTCTCTTTGTTCACGCCTTGATTCTTTTTTATTGCTGTTGTCGCGGATTTGATTCTGAAAAAAAAGAAAGAAAGATATTTGATGATCAAATTGAGCATGAAAATCAAAACTTGTGTTGCTAAAAAAAAAAAGATCTACAAATGTTCAAGCCTAAATTTTGTATTGACAAAGATACTGATTGTATTTATGTACTGATGTGTTTATATATCATGTAAGAGGGCTTAACACTCTCCATGCTGAAGACAACCGGAAATGCCTTATGGCGCTACCTGTGCCTAGTCCAGCAGGGAGAGGGTTAATAGGGCTATCACAATGGGGTTAACTGGTCTAGAATGGTGAATTAGGGAGTGAAAATGACACACATTTATCATGTTTATGAGTCAATAGAAATGACCACAAAAAGTTTAATTATTAAAAATTTGATAGCTTGCATCAATTTTTCCTTCCACATGGTATTTAGGAAGCCCTTGCTCGAGAGCCAGACAAGAAGGAATTGCCCTTGGGATATGAAAATATATTAATAAACAAAGTGGCAGAAAGTTATGCGAGTTATCTGTCCTGATCATGCTCCAATGGTACAGCCAGGTGTGATATAGGCTGCAGTCTACTGGCCTCGCTAGGGGTGGTATCTCTTTGGCTCAGTCGGTAGAGTGTTGGACTCACAATCCAGCAACTTGGGTTTGAATCATAGGATCGCGAGTGCTTATATTTCAAAGTGGCACCAAACGTGTATAACCTACTTCCTTTTCTTTTTCCCTGTGGTATCAGGCTTTTTGCATGCTTCCACCAGGGAGAGATCGCTGTCTGTAGAGGAGAGGCTGGTCGACTGTCCCGAGCTGAAGCTGAACACATTCTTGTTGACGTCGTCATCCGCGTTCCACACGTCTGTCGTCACCACTCGGTATCGATAGCGACCTCGGCCGTAAGTGGCCCCGAAACTGTCGTTCCTCCCCATAACTTACAGTTTACTACAATGCAAGAAATAACATGAACTGTAATAATCATTGCCTCAGGGATGGGACTTAACTTTGAAACAAACTCGCCCAAATATTTATATAAATAATAAAACGTGAAATTTCTATTAGCCCGTAGGATGTATATCTAACATCAAGAGAAATGGATCGAGCTGCTGGGCTCCCTGTTGCCTGCTTGACCTGCATATTTTGGGAGGCATTTTAATTTTCAGCGATCAATTATTAAATGTCAGGGATTGGTAAAAGTTACAAATGCTTCATTCATATCGTGACTTGTGTAGAACACCTGTGATTAGTGTTGGAGTAAACCTTCCAAACACGCTCTCATTACTCAAAATAATGTGGACGAATTGCCTGCGGTTGTATAAAGACTATTGTAGGGATCAGCATTGAAGATGATGAAAAAGGACTACCGGTAATCCGCAAGAACGAAGGTTAGTCCTTTTCGTTAAGAAACCCCGAAGGTTAGTCCTTTTCGTTAAGAAACCCTGCCTATCAGCTGCCAGAATATAGATGTATATGGCACCATATGCATTCAGCTCTATATGAGTGCTAGTAGTGTGATAATGTAGACGATGCAACTTTGTCTAACCTACTACACTAGAAACAGCGGACACTTCCATCAGCTGTCCATCTGCTGTTCAAACATCCGATGGATAATCAACTGATGGGCCAGGCCGATCTGATTAATGGCGCCTGTGTGGTCCGATCAAAATTCAAAACAGCACGTCGGCGTCGCTGAATAAAGTAATAGCCACAAATACGGCCATCAAAATTGATTTACTTGGTTGCAAAATTGAAGCATAGATGTGGAATTATGAAATATGCTGTGCGACCGAGATTCGGAAAAATGTAGTAATGTAAACCTGGTAAACACTGGTAAAGGACGGCTAGACACCTTTGCCTTCTAATGTTGTTAGCACGAAAACTGAGCGCTTAACTCATAACTTCAATAATCGGTACATACAATGTAAATAACTCATGATTTCTATAAGAGATCACATTAAGATTAAATTCAAATATGGGCGTTGATTCCACGGTATGTATTTTTGACAACAAGATCGTAATATTGAAATTATTTCACTCCAATCTATTTACCGTAATCAAAATCACCGCCATGTTCAAAATTATGTTATCTACGATCTGATTGGTTAATTTAACTAAACCTATTTTCTATTGGTTAGTTCATTGTGGTGTCATTTCCGTCAACAAAGACACGAGAACACGAGTGTTTTTGTACACGAATATCCGCTCTAGAAATATTCTGCCTCATCGTTATTAAATTTGCGTTCCGATATTTTCACATTTTCACATTGCGGAGGTCACACCGATTTGATAGCTATCTCTATAAATCCAAACATAGATCTAGATCTATTTATTTGTTGGGAAAACATTTTGATATTTTTATTAATTTTGTTTTGTTTTGTTTTATTCCATAAATGAATTTCCAAGATAAATTAAGAACATTGGAAAGTCGCTCATCTGTTATGTTTTCATGTACCATCTCAGCTCTAAAAGTGTGTATTTGATTCATCACTTGATCAACCCAAGGGCTACTTTCGATCAACCCTAGGGCGACACTCGAATGATGAAATTCCCAATAGAATAATAGAGTAACTTCTCTTTAAAATATCCCTATGTTAGTACATGTTAGTACCAATGTTTGTGTAAAACGTTGATAACACATTTTTTGTATGTCTTCATTCATCATGGTAATGTTTATTTATAAAGAATTCATAACCAAAATATATTCAACAAGAAACATATTTATTCATTGAAAATAGCATTTATACAGACATTATTTTCAAAACCTGTAGATCTATGTAATCATAACTTTTTTATGCTATTCTATTCAGTTATTGAACAAAATATTATAACTTGTGTGAAGACACATATCAGAGTACATGTGGTTGGTCTGATTGAACCCAAGTATCACCCTCGTATGCATGATATTGCCAGTACACAACAACTACCGGTATTCCAGCATTAATAACAAAAATGAGACGTAAAATGCAAATTCCAATGGTAGGAAATTAAGTTTCCACAATAATATGGTGTAACCATGGTAACAATCTGGTGGTAATGGTGTGATGATGATGAGACAATGGTAACAGAAACAAACTACATTTGTTAAGCCATATTTATTAGATTCCCTGGTTTAAGATATTTTTATGTGATATTGGCTTGAATTAGAAACAGAAAAATAATAAGAATTGGAGATACTACAAGTTTGTTTATACAAATATAATGGTATGCCAGTACACAAATTATTCATACAATACCATTTGGTTACTAGAAATAATGCCAAAGTTATTGAAATTGTCAACTTTTGAGAATGCTTAACTCATATATATTTTTCACATTCTTTTAACTACATGATTAAACATGCTAAATGGTGTTTTTTCTGTCTCCATTCCATGAAGTATTTGTTTACCGATATAATCTACCAAACATTTGATGCTAAACTATAAACACAATGATGATAAGTTATCATATTCAATGCACATCTTATCGATGTAGAAACTACATGTATATGTGAACATGCAAATCAGTAATAATAATAATTATTATTATTATTATAATATTAATTTAAAATACTCTTGTGCTATATATAAATGAGATTCAAAATCTATACCACAACCCTAATAATCTTATCTAGATCTGTGTCTGTCAACCCGCTTGCACACTAACAAAGCAGCAATATATCTTGGAATGCAACATTTTAAAACTCCAAAATAAAATACATATTCATACACACTTTATGAAAATGCTTAAAATGTTTAATGTAATTTGATGAAAATAAATCTTTACCCTTCTGGGTTACACAATTTCTACTCATCACAAAGTCAAATGGGTTAAATATTAAACAATATTTGACTAATGTCTAATCTTCCTAATTCTCTCAATATATGACAATGTTCCCTTTAAAAAAAATGTAACAAACTAAAACCAAGTTTTTCGTACAAACACCATTGATAAGTAACCTTGGAAAATCTGTAAGTAAATCTGTAAAATTATATTCTCCAAATGAACCATAATATATATATATAAATACCAATTATGTACATACCAATAGCTATCCACAACAGATGAACACTAACCAGTCAATAACAATGAACAATTTAGGAAATAAGTGGTTTCATAAATATACAAAAATTAACACCTAACCGATCACAAATAGCTTGATGTTTTCACATCAATATTAAGAAATGCAAATCGTACGAGTCTCACATTCAACCTCGGACATCTAGGGGAGTTAAGTGAAGTTATTGTATTGGTGATTAGTTCCACTTTCAATATTATTTCACTCGTATCAATGCTTCTCAATTCAGGGCAGTAGGAAACATGCAACACATGTACATATTGGTAAATTACTGGACTACTAGGGTGGTGTTCCATTCACAGTCCAGGACACACATTCTGGACAGACAACCTGTACTGTGCATAGAACAGCCCGTACAGTCTATTGACAGGTAGTATTGCATTCAAGCTGGCCGACGCAAATGTTGTTGCAGTTTGTATTTGTGATGTCATACATTTGCTGCTGAACAGGCTACACCACATTTTGAGCATGGATACATTGGACACATCCTGGAGTCACCTGTCCTGTATTCCATTCATGTCCAGGACATCCAGGCCTGTCCTGGAGAGTGAATGAAACAGCCCCTAGGTGATATGCTCTACCAACGGTCAGTGATAACTCCAACCCGTTTATACATGTTGTACCAGATATCAGAAATTTCACGTATTGGGAACTTTGAAAACCCTAGTTATTACCTACACATTTCTTTTTACTATAGTTGTTTTGTAACATTTCATTGGCTATGCAAATTAGCTTCAAAATTTGAATGCCAAAGCATGTTACCACTCGAGTTTGTCAATGCCAAGGCAGAAAACATGAATTAGTATAGATGAGATCACATGTAAATTTGAGTCACTTTTGGTCAACATCTAGAATATTATATTAAATATCAATCACATTGCGTAACATCCGTTTTCTAAACAAGCTCTACAATTGTCTATAAAATATTTCTAAAGTGTCCGGTAGATGCATTCACAATTACTCTCATAAAAATATCTATACATCATCTGTCGACATCAATGGCAAGACACGTCAAAAAATTATAAATATGCATATATAATTGATTAACTTTACATCGCATAATACGGATAACAAGCTATTGAGTAATTCCAAGCATTAACATGAATAATAAATTGTTTATGTCGCAGCGGGAATATTGCACCCATACACGATTGTGCATTAACATGAAAACCAAGAAGAACTGACCAACAGATAATATGAACTAACCAACAGATAATACATATATATATAGCATTGTACTAAAAGTCTGGCTTTACATGGACACATAATTGTTGGTGTAAGCATTGCAGGAAGTAAATGAGTGAATGAATTATTGTGTTATGTCACAGCGGGAATCTTTCACATATACGTGACGATCAAGGGCCTGTTGTTCGAAGCCCAGTTATCTTCACGTGCCGTTTCGAAACCCAGTTTTCTTCACGTGCCGTTAAGCTTGTACTATACCCTATAGAGGCAACTACTTTAACATCCTGTTAAGGCTTCGAAACAACCAGCCCTACCAGGAAATAAAATTTAAGTACCAGTAGTCTAGCTTGACATGAGACAAAACAAGTGAACGCTTCATACAATACAAACATTCATACCCTAAAATCGGAAATCTCAAATGTGTATAGAGAAATGTTTTTGAATGTAATTTAACTCATAAAAAAAAAACCTGACAAAGAAATATATTGTTGCAAAATAAAATGTTGTAAAAACCAACAAATGAACACAAAACAACCGTGTATCATTTCGGTAATGGCATCAATAATATTTTGCTGCATTAACCAATGCACATTCACAAAACTAAGGTTAAGATTCCAGATCACTCACACTACAAATCCTCGTCCGATTCCAAACATGTTCATATACGTAGCTCCTACAAAGGCTCCCTGTATAGATACCCCTTCACCCAACTGTGTACAGCAGTATATAGATATAACATCGCATGTGGAATGTGATGATACACAACACAATGGTACTGAGAAACTAGCGCTCCAATGATCAACTCAGTTTTCCAAGTTCTGCCTTCTTAAAAAGTTCTGTGGCTGTGAAAATGAAGGAGTCTAGGATCCCTGCTACTGTGAATGTCCCTCCAATGATGGCACAGATCTGCAACAGAGAAGAAACAGCTTTTCATTAAACAATAGTGTAGAATGGTTTCAGTGAGCACTTACAATGGTGAGGAAAGTGTAGAATGGTTTCAGTGAGCACTTACAATGGTGAGGAAAGTGTAGAATGGTTTCAGTGAGCACTTACAATGGTG
>JAVCKX010122476.1:0-11178 GCA_034780695.1 Lepetodrilus gordensis
TCTCTCTCTCTCTCTCTCTCTCTCTCTCTCTCTCTCTCTCTCTCTCTCTCTCTCTCTCTCTCTCTCTCACCCTCTCTATACATATTTCTATATAAAGTATTCCCCTGCACCGATCGTTTGCAATAGTTTCTCTAACGAATCATTGTTCTTTTGGAAATCAGAACTCTTTAGTGCTTGCTCTACATTCGATATAACCTTTCTGTATACCGCTCTGTGCAGAATACATGTTCTCGTGGACACATCATAGCGCTGACACTCAGTCTTCTCTGCAGGAAACACCTATAGGGGATGCTCCTGTCTAGCTGTTCTCTCTGTACTTTCTGTCCGACGCATGCGCAGTTACAATGTGCGGTGTTGATCCTTGGTAATTGCGCATTCGTCGGACAGAAAGTACAGAGAGAACAGCTAGAAAGGAGCAGCCCCCTATACAACAACATATAAAACTAAAACCACGCATTATGATATTGTTTATTTGTATTCGGTGGGCCCTCCGATTCGCTCCAATTCTTTGAAATGTACAGGATATACACATGTATCACATAACACAAGATATAACAAATGCATAATACGAACATTGTGTACAAGACATTGTGTTAATCAAAACAACATATTCTGAACATGAAAGTCAAGTTCAATATGACACTGTCTTGAACAACAACATTGACATTGTCAATTAATCAGATTCCGTATGTATATATACAGACACTGTTCCGATCACGCGAGTTCAAATTAATGAGTATCGTTTTTCGTGTTATATTTATATTTTCATTTTATGAAACGTTTTGTCTTAAAACGTCGGGCCATATTTGGCGAAGTAATATTAAATATATTGGTACACATGACATGTACACATTATCTTTTTCATAAATTCAAAACATATGGCAAATCTAATGTAGATAGTTACCCGCAATGCTTTCAGAGAGGTCATAAATAAATAACAAATAAACAAGCTCACGCAAGCTCACTCTCTCTTCTCTCTCTCTCTCTCGCTCTCTCTCGCTCTCTCTCTCTTTTACACACACACACACACATGAACGCACGCACACTGATTAATTATGTACAACATGTAGAACATTGACGTATAAGCTTAAGGCCACCTGCATTATATCTTGTGTTTCTCATCCACCGCTGTAGTATATAGTTATTAACTAATATTCCGTTCAATAACAATACAAATAAAATAATGAAATAATAAAAACTACAGCCGATATAATTTTGGGAAGTAAAATAAGCCATCTTTCCTATTCATTACTTGATTATTTCAGAGTTATATTTCATACTAACAATTCTAAAACAATTCTATTTTTGTTTTGTTTCATCCGGTTGTTTGACAATGGAGATGAAAAACATAAAATGAATACAGTTTGCCTGATGGACACGTACTCTACATCATCTGTGTACTCACACATACTTAAATACTTCCTCACACGTGAATAACGCTGCTTAAATTGTGTGTACATCATTACTATACATTCACCACCTACCATCAACTCGCTCACCAAATCCATGTCTACTTTCACTTTCAATGTCCTGGATATCAACTAATAATACAGCATTGCATCCTCTAAACACACACGCGCACACTGACGGTTCGTACGCTACAATGGTTGCGTTTCAGAGGGCGACAGCATCGAGACATGGTAATGGTGTATCTTCGGTCTAATGAGGCCTTGCATTGTCCATTTTGTATATGTTTTACCTATGCTATTTTCATCTGTAACTAGTATACATGCGTGACACGTTAATAAACAATTAATTCATTGTAATATCCATGTGCTTAACTTACTACCGCTGTGGATACATAGTCCGACTACGGCACGAACGTCAATAGCTACCGTTGATACTTTTGATAATGCTCACATATTTATACTGACTGTCTTTTGTACATTGGATACACATTTCATATTTGGTCAACAGTAAAGATTAACATTAAGGCTTACAACATTGGCCGATTTAACCAACGAGCAATTTTCCCTAAGAACGCACCGCTTTCTAGCCACAATTAAACGTATACTAACACAGATCTATGGAATTATTCCATTCTTATGCTATACCATACGTCACATGTGCCCCTACCATTAGCTTTCACTCCATGTGAGGTCTCCACCGCACGTTTAGTAATATGAACAAATAACAGTTGCGGATCGTACATGTAGTGTTCACTTTGTTTTGTAAGAGTTTACCGAAACTGGTTGTGAGATTGTTACATCAGACTTCGGCTATACTCTCAAGAAAAAGTTCATTTTACATTTTAACTATCACAACATACACACGCCATGAGCATAATTTAGGAACCAAGAGTTCACACCACACCTCTCTTTCCGGCGCGCTTTGCAATTTCCACTGTAAGTTATCTCCCTTGAAGTGCAACCCTGAGCAGGACCCCGGCAGGACCTCAACAGCTCAGCAGGACATCGACATAACATCGGCAGAACCGAACCAGGACCTGTATCCTACGTATCATCATCACCCGTAACACGAAAATATCAACCAAATATATATATACTTTATATATGTAAAACGACCGTTCATTTATCCTCTCGCTCTCTCTCTCTATTCTTCAGCAGATCAGTTACCGTTCACCGTTTTCCTAATCCAGTCAACGTAGCTGGGAACTTTGGTATAAATTCCAAATTTTCCTTTTCTCCCACAACCTTCTCCATAACTAGTCACGCCATACACGAACCAGCGCGTGATGTTGTTCACTTCACGAGAACACAGCAACGGCCCCCCGCTGTCTCCGGCGCACGAATCTACGCCACCCCTTTTGTACCCCGCGCATACCTGCGTATCCGTTATTTCATAGTCAAACACTCTCTGACAACGCTCCGCGGACACGATGGGCAACTTGGCCTCTTGTAGGACAGAGGATCCAAAAAGGTGAGTATTTTTCAATTTGCCCCAGCCCACGGTGTAGCACAGTGTTTTGGTTGGCATGACGTCATCCTGCTCCGGAAGACAGGCAAATCCCAACCCGGTCTTCCGGTGGACTGGCTTTCTCAGTCTGATAAGACCAATGTCGTTAGTGATTGTTGAATAGTCAAACTCTGGATGAGGGAAGTCCTTGTTTGGTTTCTGCGTCACTTCCGTGCCTTCGTATGTTTGAAAATCGTGTTCGCCCATGCGCACTAGTACCCTCCTTCGTTTCCCGTTCTTCCGGATGCAGTGCGCAGCGGTGAGAACCCACTGCGGTGCTATCAGCGTCCCACCACAGTATTGCTCTTCGAACCGTGTCATTATTGCAACCTGAAGAGAAATAAATATATGTTAAACAAACAATATCGTAATACAACTTTTAGTAAATAGAACGAAGTTTTCCAGCAAGTGTTTGACTGCTGGCCATAGTCATCCTGTACCTTTCAGTTATTTCTAATAATTTATACGTTACAATTCCTGTTAACTGTAGCCGTGGAATACGGCTTTAACAACCATACCAAAGCTGCGTCAATCTTGACGATTTTGTATACCATATATGTACTATACAGAATATTCATCATTCCACGACGCAATACACAAACATACACTATCAAACTGTGCAAACATGTAAATTGTTGGTTCTGATAACATACATTGTGGATGGAGGTCTGGGTTTGGGGGTGTGGGCATACATAATAATGGAGAGACGGACGAGGGAAAAAAAACAAGTACAAGAATATTTTCAAGAACAGCTAGACTCAGTACTGTAGGTTTAACTCTAGCTACTCTCTGTAACATGTCAATCAATGTATATATTTACTACGATATATCACCAAACCCCATGCATAACACACTGGCCATGACGCTTATCTGTAGTCTCGTCTCGGACGGTAATAGGACCCAGCGGGGTCTCAGGACGCCACGTGCCCCACAAAATATCACGTGCCCCACAAAACATCCTATTTTCGTCTCTCGTCTGCTGCGTCCCATTTCAAAGCTGTTACGTGCGCGAGTCTGCGAGTCTGCGGTCGTGTCTGGCACAGACTACCTCAACAGTGCTTGTTTATAGCATCGCGAGATCAATTCTACGATGTTTAATTTAACGTCTTTCATAGCGCTGTCTGTGGGGGATAACTGAACAGCACTGGTTGTATCTACTGAGTGTTCTTCTAGCCGACGTAAATAGACACGAGCGCAACCCCCACCCACACCCCCCACCCCGACCATCTCCCCCCACCCGCACATCCCACCTCTCAATTCCCAAACGGCCCAGAAAAACCCCAACCTACATGCATCTAACCATGTACTACATGACCTGTTAAACCAATTGTCGTACTATTGGGCCATTATTGGGGTATGACTACAGACACAGTGAACTTGTACCTTAAACACGGGCGCTAGTATTGAAGGAAGAAAAACCGTAGCCAAACATTGAAACTGTACCACACATTCCTGAATGGGTTCCTTACCAATGAACTTAACACACCGTATTGTTATCGTATATAGTTTATGAATATACTGTCTTACGAAAAGGGAACTCAATGGTAGCTGCCTGGTAGACTACTTGTAGGTCTACTCTGGATATACGGTAACTCGTTGTCCATTCATTGTGTAATAATAGTACAGGCCTAAGAACGTCCTTTAGAAATCGTCAATAAGAAGTAGTGTATATATACAGCTAGACGAAAATAACTCGTATGGCTTTATCATGAACTCACCATTTCACCACTTCCGGTAGTGTCGTGTACACTGAGAAATAGTGTTAGCATTGGCTATTATTGTATGTATTTCTTTGCGGTTTTCAGTGACATCGACCGACCGGAAGTTCCACAATGGAACCTCTTGGGAAGAGTATATTTTGAAGATAGCTTTGAATGGTTGCCATCTAGACTATGTCTGATAGCAGTTACAAGACTATTTCTGATGGCAGTTACAAGACTATTTATGATGGCAGTTGCAAGGCTATTTCTGATAGCAGTTACAAGACTAGTTATGATAGCAGTCTCTATAGAGTTAATAGTTAAATTAGAGAATACTTAAACCATATGCACTGGAAATATCTGACAAATGGCATATGACAATTCACTAGTTTCTTAAAAAAAGGTTCAATAAGTTCAGCCTTCAACGTGTTGACGTCATACACACTCTCTGACTTCCACGGCAATCCCGATGTCAACATAGCATGATATATATATATATAAACAGGCGATTAATAGGACAACATAGGGATCATACTTTTAGAAATATAATTGACCATGACATCAGGATTACGCCTGCATATTCACCCCACGCGAACTGTGAAAGATGATAAAAACACAACTCCCACCGCGAGAATCCTGGCCTATCAATGAGAGTTAATTCCTATGACGACACTGTTTCATGCATGGCATATCAAGCTGGACCGTCTATTCGCTCAAACTGTTTGAAATTGATATATACCAATTTCTTGAAAAGCGACAAAAGGAAGAAAAAAAATAAACCTTACCAAACGGCCTCTGCGTTATCTACCATCCATGACTATTAACTGCATAATAAAAGGCCGTTTACATCGCATTAGCTCTTTTCATAACAAGAAGTATTACTTATGAACGCACCCTACACCTACATGTGTTTTCTCCATTGAAATGCCTTGAAATCCAATTTTACAAAGTATAAATGGCACTATCAACGCATTGAAAGCAGTAAGGAAAATAGCATCTGCAGCTAGACCCCTTGCTGCGACGCTTCAAAGAGTGCATTACTCAACTTTTGATGTGTACTTAATGTATATATTTTGGTTCGTGATGGTGGTTTGATAATACTATCCTCTCGACTGACTACACTAATAACGAACAGATAAACACCTTACTTTCTTCCGTCGTATTAGGGGCTTGTCCACACAGTTTGAGAAACGACATGGGGATTTGGGAAAAAATGCTAATCTATGTAATCACTGAACTAATGGCACATTACATAAGGGCAATGTGCAATTATATGAAACTTTTCGAAATGTTCCTAACCCTCCTTCGTGTTCCTGTTAAATGTTAAAGGTAATCTATAGCTTAGTATAGAGCGTTATAAGTGAACGTTACCCGGGGTTACACACACATTGGATGATTCTATATATTGATCCTACACGAGGTCATCAACAAGATAAAACAACATATAATAATAATAATAAATAATAATAATAATAATAATAATAATAATAATAATAATAATTATTATTATTATTATTATAAGATGAATACAACTGGATTAGCGTAAGGTATGCACTCAATAACATTATTTCTGGTGTTCCATACTTAGATATATGTTTTTAAATATGACTTATTTTTTTCCGCAATAATCTAGAGATACCTAAAAATTAGTGTATACCTAGATATATGGCACAAGCACATCATGGAATTGTAGACACTGGCATGGTTTCATAGACACGGCCAGTACCATAGCTAATCTTTGGCTCAGGCGTTGGCGGCACGTATATCAAAACTATCCCATCATCGTACGTATGTAGCTATATTACGGCCATGCGTACTCAAATCTCAATATTGCCTAGACCATAATTATTCACCTATATATTGATGTCTCTGCTATTATTTGAATAGTAAGATTGGTTGTTGCAGGGAAGGAGTGTGTATATATATATTAGACGGCGAATGACTAAACCTACATCTTTGATGACAAGCAAAATGTTGGCATCGTCAGGTCCTTAGCTAACTTTGTTTTAAATAATGTAAGTAAGGTATATTATTCGTATGCATGTAATATAAAACCACGCATAACACACACCTAGCTACGGCCCTGATCGTCCTTGACGTTTTTCAAGACATGGGCACGGTGCATTCCTCTGGAATAAAAATGGATAACGTATACTCCCAGAAGACGCATATAGAAACTTTAAAACTAGACGTAGTCGGATATACTAATGACCTCTGGATCGTGCATACAGAATAAGTATGTACATGTGTTGGCCCAAGACATTTTGCAAATATTGCGTTCACTGAGCGACTTGCTAGACTGGAAACTTAACCTATTTCAGATATCGTACTAACTAATTACGACACAGCGGCTGACGTCTTGAACTTGCCTCTACAAAATGTCAGAAACGATGAAGTAGGTCTCGCACACGCAACCTTCACCTCACTTCAGCTCTCGCTTGATAACAAACAACCTGTTATTGAGCAATGCTTATTTAACACCCAAACAGCCAAGACCTAGTTATCAGGTGCCAAATTGTGATAGTTCATTCACATTATGTTAACCATTATCAATTGTATGTGACGTTGTTTTTATGTGCGTTGTTACATGAAGAATACGATATGTTATTATGTAATTAATCGTTAACTCGAAATATGTTTAGTAGCCTATATTTTTTTAATTGGACTTTAGAGTCGCTTTCTAGATTCTTTCACTAATAACACGACTTCCCAGTTTAAGGGCAGTAGGAAACCCGCAACATCCGCAGAGTGCTGAATGTTGCAGTAAACCTGCGAACACCGGCTGGTACTGACAAGGATACTAACTGTATTGCCACTTTACAGACAGTGCATCCTATCAATAACGCGTCAGCTAGATAGGTAACTTTCCCGAACATTGATGCCAGGCTCCAGGGGTGGTATTTGAACCTGCAACCTTTGACTCAGTCCAAGTCCAACGTTCTACCACTGCGCTTCCACGCGCTAGGAAAGGAACTATTATAGTGATATATGTTGTGGAAAACTTCTACAACATTAGGAACTCGGCTTGAGGAACGTGGTGCCATATTATTCTTCATAAGGGTGTCTGCAAGTTTCTGGAGAGTACCTGCCTGGATCCTGTAGACCTTTGAACATTCTTCATTGGTAAAATTATACAAAGCTGAATATCTATGTCCAAAACTGCTCGTGGCCCTTAATGACAGCTACACATATTTCACAGAAATAGTAATAGTAGTAGTAGTAGTAGTAGTAGTAGTAGTAGTAGTAATATTAATACTACTACTACTACTACTACTACTAATAATGTTTCCAGTTGTATAGCGCCAATCTCCTGTCTACTATCACAGTAGTAAAGTGGCAGCCTCGGGGTATTGTCTTTCCTACAAGGAATCAGTTTACACGCAATGTTCCTGTTTTCGTGATACCTACAAGGGAACCAGTTTACATGCAATGCTCCTGTTTTCGTGATGCCTATACGGGTACCAGTCTACAAGGAATGTTCCTAGTTTCGTGATACCTACAATGGAACCAACAATGGTCCAGTTTTCCTGATACCTACAACGGAACCAATAATGCTCCAGTTTTCGTGATACATACAATGGAACCAACAGTTCTCCAGTTTTCGTGATACATACAAGGGAACCAGTTTACATGCAATGCTCCTGTTTTCGTGATACTTACTTGCCACGGCCAGCTGAGTCTTGTGGATTCCCGACCCCCCACAACCCGGTAGGATCTGGTCAGATTGGACGGACGCACCCCACAGGTTTTCTGTATGTCGGCCAGCTTTGGTATAGGGTACCTACCAATCTTTTCTGAAATACAAGAATATACATATAGGTCTATATATAATTTTGCATTAAGATTGTGACGATGCTCCATCCTCGATAATGCATATATTATTATCGCATGTTTTTTTAAAGTATGCTGTATTGAAAGAGTAATACTGAGCACAATACAGCTACAACAAATAATGGTTAATGACTAATGGCCTTTCAGATAGAAAGGAAATGAAGAAAGAGAAAGAAAATACAATAGGTTGTTGGAAACGAGGGCGAACTATTTCTTGCTGTTAAAATAACTGCCATTCATATTTTTTTCAGCTTTCATATACTATACTAACGTCCAAAAGAAAGTATACCAAGGTTTGAAATATTATTATAAGATCTATGCACGTGCAAGATCACGTAAGTCACATGGTTCTCCCCTAATACAATTTTATTATTATAATGGCATTTGGAAATATGAATATAATCCACATTTTAAAATAAATATAATAACACAAGTCATCAATTTCGTAATTGTGATCATAAATATAAACATGGACAATAAAAATGGTCTGGCAAAACAAGTACGTACATCACTACAAAACTCCATTTTGCATGAATAACTTTTTTTGTTAATGTTTTGTTTTTTATTATTGTTTTGTTTTACTGGAGTATTGTTTTTTGGTGAAAACTGTTTGGTTTACACAAAATCCCTATTATTTGGGTTTAGCTAGACTATTTGCCGTTGGTTTATTCTGAAATAAAATCTTGAGAATTGCCTAATCAAAATAGGATATGGGATCAAATACAATAAAAAAAAAAAAAAGATTTTGGTTCGTTTAATTATACTGATAACATAGTATTTACTATACAGTACGCCCGTTTTGGACTAAAATCAGTTCTACAATATATTTTTGTTTTATTTAATAGGAGTATAATTCCTTGATATAGGCTATACTACCATAACGTTAAATAATATTACATGTATATAGAATAACGTCAGATTTTGATATAACACAGCAACAAAAATAGAGTTAGCTTAAAATTACCTAAGGATATATGGCATCAGCGCAATCCCTATTTAGTAATAACAGATCGAAATATATCTAAAGTGAAATATCAATCTAGAATATTGAGTTATTATTGATTCAGACAACTCTGGTGTTGGCTGGCGTAATACATGTCTGGAGAATCTTATGGAAAATCGGCCAGTTTAGTTTTGGCGTGTTACAAATTACATCTTCGCCTTCCACGTGTCTGCTAACGATAAGGACTGTGAACATCATAATAATGTTATTCGGTACAAGATGAAGACCACACCGTACATGCAAATTAACCTCTTCTTTGATGTATTTTCGATGGCAGCATGTCAAAGAAAACGCACCAACTGCAACTTTCGTATCTCAGCTAAGTAGAAACGATGGGACATGGGCATGTGCAACACTTGGTTAAGTTAGTCCACTGAGGGGGTCACTCCGTGATCTAAACTGGGTGTGTGCGCCCACTGAGCGCGTGCGGCAATGAACCGAATGAAAAACCCATGACCCTCTGTCATCGACACAGTTAACATTTACCTCTAGGTGGTTCGCGTATCACCTAATCATAGGAGATACTTGATGCAGCATAGCTCACACCGTAGTTAGGCTATATGGTAGCTAATGGCAGGAGATAATTGATGCCACATAGCTTAAAACATAGCACATGGCTATAGCTAATATTAGGAGATAACTGATGCAACATACCTTACAACGTAACACATAGTTGATCATCGGAGCATGTAGCAACTATAATAATATTAGTCCAAGAGATAATCGCTGCCGAGAAGCTTGCTTGTACACTACACAGTCTTACATACGATCTAAGAGATGGAGATAAGAAATGCAAGGAATCTCACAGCATCATAACAGCTAATAGTAGAACATTGATGCAAGCAAGCTCAGAATGAGATTTATAATATATTATACGTGTACGTAACAACTAGTAGGAAATCATTTATACAAGGGACCCCATAGCGTAGCAATACACGTGTAGTAGGAGTTAACTGATGCAAGCTTATATCACAGTATTTTGAATAATAATAATAACATATTATACCATCTATCTATATAGTAAGCAGATAAGGAATGAAACAAGGCTAAAATGCTAGCGTTTAAAAAATGGCCATCGCGAGTTTTATGGATTGGTCATGGCGATGGCTTTTTTTCGAAGAATGCATCGGAAGGCATATTTATTTTTGTCGTTTCTATAAAACTCGTATGTTCATGCATGCACAGTTTAGCGCGAATGATATTTAATGTAGGAACTACCGAATGCGGTTCGGTTTGTGCAGTACGTCGCGATGGCCATTTTTGTAACGCTAGCATATATAGCCTTGTTTCATTCCTTATCTCTTACTATATTGATAGATGGTATAATATTTTATTATAATTATTCAGTCCTGTGCTTGGTTATAGCTTAATTAGTCACAGCGCGGCGTGTAGCAGCTATTACTACTACTACTACTACTACTACTACTACTACTCATACGACTAATACTACTACTACTCATACTACTACTACTACTAGTAGTAGTAGTACTACGACTACTATTACTACTACTACTACTACTACTACTACTAATGATAATAATAATAACAATAATAATAATAATTGTACTACTACTACTACTACTACTACTACTACTAATAATAATAATACTAATAACATACTACTACTACTACTACTATTACTACAAATAATAATAATAATTAGAGAATAACCCACGAGATACGATTGATTACGGAAAATATGTCCCGAGTGAAATTAATGTTCACAGT
>JAVCKX010122509.1:0-11176 GCA_034780695.1 Lepetodrilus gordensis
GCCGGTGCTCGCAGGTTTACTGCAACATTCAGCGCTACGGGTGTTGCGGGTTTCCTCCTGCCCTAAACTGACAAGTCCTGATATTAGTGAAAGATTCTATAAAGCGACTTTAAACAACAATTTAAAAAAAATAAAAAAATAAGTTGTTTATCGCATGCATTCTTCAAATACATATTTGAGATACTTTTTAAAAATATTTATGGCTGGGTTTTTTTAGCAGTTCTTAGCTATAACTGAAAAGTACATTCACTTGACATACATAAACTCATGTTTGTACTTCCAAAAAGATTTCCACCGCTGAGTGGTTGAAATATCTCCACTGCAAGTTCAACCCCCCGATATGGTCGTATGTTTTTGCTTCATTATATTCATGCAAGGGGACATGACTCTAACGTTTCCTCGCAAATTCCTTCATAGATCAGTTGATACATCAAAGACAAAATAATTAACGCCACGTTCCCTTTATTAATATAAACATTAAAAAAACAAAAACTATCGTCAGTATCGGGTGCTGGGGGATAAGTCCATCAGTAAATAACAACTTTCGGGTGGGTAAATGAAGCGTAATTAGTCTCAGGTCGAAATTCGTTTGGCCATATACAGGTATATCAACTGTGATAGTATTCCTTTAATGTCAATTATTTCCTGTAGGCTACATTGTTGATGGTATGTTTCCAGAATCATAGTTGTCTGGATTAATGGCTAGTTCTAGTTGTTTGTATGTGTTCCAAATATCCTAGTTAATGATAGTCTTAGTCCTAGTTGATGCTATGTGTTGCCAGTCATACGTGATGGCATTTTCAGTTCTAGATGCTAGTGTTATAAAAGTCTTAGTTAATAGTATGTGTTGATAGTCCTAGTTGACAGTATGTGTTAACCTACTGTTAGCTGATGGTAGGTGTTAATAGTCCTAGTTGATGGTATGTCAAAATAGTGGTAGTCCTAGCTGATAGTATGTGTTAACCTACTGTTAGCTGATAGTAGGTGTTAACAGTCCTAGTTGATGGTATGTCAAAATATTGGTAGTCCTAGCTGAATGTGTTAACATAGACCTAGAACTTTGATGATATATGTTAGCATAGTCCTAGTTGATGGTAAGCGTTAACATAGTCCTAGTTAATGGTATGTAATAACATAGTCCTAATTAATAGTACGTGTTAAAATAGTCCCAGCTGATTGTATAACACCGTGAACATAATCTTAGATGATATGTGCCAACATAGTCCTAGTTGATGTTATGGGTAGTCCTAGTTGATGGCAACTGTTAACATAGACCTAGTTGATGATATGTATTAACATCGTCCTTGTTGATGGTATGCGTTAACATAGTACTAATTGATGGCAACTGTTAACATTTCCTAGTTGATGGTAGGTGTTAACATAGTCCTTGTTGATGGTATGTGTTAATGTAGTCCTTGTTGATGGTATGTGTTAACATAGTCCTAGTTGATGGTAGGTATTAACATAGTCCTAGTTGATGGTAGGCGTTAACATAGTCCTTGTTGATGGTATGTGTTAACATAGTCCTATTTGATGGTAGGTGTTAACATAGTCCTAGTTGATGGTAGGCGTTAACATAGTCCTTGTTGATGGTAGGCGTTAATGTATTCCTTGTTGATGGTAGGTGTTAACAGTCCTAGTTGATGGCAACTGTTAACATAGTCCTTGTTGATGGTATGTGTTAATGTAGTCCTAGTTGATGGTATGTGTTAATGTATTCCTTGTTGATGGTAGGTGTTAACATAGTCCTAGTTGATGGTATGTGTTAACATAGTCTTAGTTGATGGTATGTGTTAATGTATTCCTTGTTGATGGTAGGTGTTAACATAGTCCTAGTTGATGGTATGTGTTAATGTAGTCCTTGTTGATGGTAGGTGTTAACATAGTCCTAGTTGATGGTATGTGTTAATGTAGTCCTTGTTGATGGTATGTGTTAACATAAGTCTTAGTTGATGCTGTGATGGTATGTGCTATAGTTAACATAGTATTAGTTGATGGTAAGTGTTAACATGTTCTAGTTGATGGTATGTGTTAACATACACAGTCCTAATTGATAGTATGTTTTTAGATTACTAGTTTGACATGCAGTCTAAAAAACTAGTTAATATGTGTTTGGAGACTATATTTTAATATGCATTCATAGAATTACTAAACAAAAAACACTACATCTGATTGTTCCATAGACACTTTATTTATTAGTTGATGAGAAACTAAGCTATATAGTAACAGTAGTATACATTGAGGATATTAATCGATATATAGATGTAAATAAGAAAAAAATGAGCAAAGATGTACAGCCAAAAACAATCTTAAGTAAAATAATTGTACATGTAATGATGCGTAATAATAATATAACAATTGTGGTTATAGGTGCACTCGTGTGCTAAGATGACAGGCACTGCTGCTACTACATACACACTTTATCACTGGTAATAATTATATGCACACAACATAACTACGATCATCATCAATATCTGCTTATCACCTTTCACGTTTAACGATTGTGCAAAAAATTGGTAATTTTAAAAGGTAAAACTTGAAATAAATATACCGGTACCTACATCGTGACTGATAAGCTACAGAATGTGAATAGAAATATTTACCAAATTGTTCATCCATTATTAATATCATGAAAACTCTCCATCTATTTGAAGGACCTGAATTTCGCTGGCCTAGCTACTAGGGTATATCAACTGTCTGGTATAATAATAGGCTCATAAACCTATAAGTGGTTCTCCATATCAGAGAAAGAAATACTACACACTGTGTTCACTACAGTTCTATTATTAGGCTTTGGTAAAGCTTGGAACCACATTTCAAGTTCAAAGAAAAGAAAAATTAATTTCTATGTCTTTGCAATTAATAATCAGGATGTGTTATCTCTCAATGATTTATGAAAGAACTTTATTCATCGTTCTCACGAAACTGCTCCAAAAGATAGAGAATGAAGAAATATCCTACCAAAGAAAGTAATTGCCCTCACAATTATTGTTAATAATATTTTAATGTAGAAATAAAAATAAATTACATATGTTGTTGAGCACTGGTTCACAATGTAGATCCATATCAGGAGGGTGATACCAAAACAAAAAAGAATAATAATTATTGAGAAAATGACTGTAAAAGAATACTGTGTAGGAGTGAATACTGATTGCGACACTGAGTAATAAAATGCTGATTGGTATTGGAATATACATAAATACCTGGCACCAATACCCCTGGTATGAATACATACATAAATACTCAAATACCACACTTTAATGACATATTATCGATTTCAACAACACATCTATAGTTTATAAAAACCTTTATAAATATATATATACACGAATTCAGATTCCCTTAAAAAGTATGTAAATATATTAAAATTTAATAAAAAATGTTTTTTGTTTCTTTGTCTAGGTATAGCTCCAAAGAAAACTAAAACAGAAAGAAATTACAATAAAACAATTGATGAGACATATTTGAAATTACACACATTTGTAGAAAAAGCAAAAAAAATTACAAAAAACAACAACACATAAATCCACATTAAATGGACAAATAAACATGCCTTATTTCCATTTATTCAAAATAGTTTATTACTATTTCCGTTGAACTATCCATGGTATGGATGAATACATACTTCCCATTATTACCAATATTTTGTTTATCATAAAAATCACTAATACAGTAGTGAACTCATCGTACTTATTTACACTGATCTGGCTTAAAGCATTAACAATGCACAGTACACTTGTAAAGAAGACTACACATAAATACACACAGAACATGCAGCTGCGTAGAGAAAACAAGAAATATTATACCAAAAATACAACCACGTCACTAGCATAGTAAGTTGAATAGCCCAATATCTATGAATAATTTCATGTCAGGTACATGAAAGGTACTGAAATATTATAAATTCTTTCCTCCATGTTTCTTATTTGTCATGTAAAAAGTTCAATGTGATTTCTGAACCTCCTGAGGAGTATGCCTTTGGGTTACAGCTTGTTTGCATTCCACAATTAATAATTAAAAAATAAATAGCATAAAGCATATCTAGGAAGCCAAGTGTGCATTAGTAAAATAACATCAGGATTATTTTATTAATGTCACAATTACCTCCCCTTTACTTGGACAAAGGTGCCATAGTCCAAGGCGTAACCAGCTGGTAACAAGACTTCTGTCCAATTATTGTGATTAATTCAGATCTACCAGGCCCCGAGATTACTAAAATTTTCTGAGTACAATTCATAAAATGTCATGTATCATCTGAGCTTGAGCATGAAATCGTACTCAGAAAGTTTGGTAATCTCGGAGCCAGAACTATGAAACTTAGTAATGGCCTCGTGATAATCATAATATTTGTCTAACAAGGTTGACATTACAGCTCTCACAAAGTTCACTCTACTGTTTATCCCATATCCAATTGTGTATACAGATATACCAAAGTCTGTAACTTTGCATGATATGCACTGGATGTTAACCTAACAGCTATCAGTTGCCCACACATTCTGTTACAACATGTATTGAAAAGTGTGACAGTCACACATGTTACCATACACAAATGTTACATAACTTGACATGACATAATGTAATAATTATGTGTTAGAATTCGAGTTAATCTTGATAACATTTGTGTCACGTCATATGACACTTGGGGGGTACAAATTAACACACACTTTGGCATTTGGATGAAAATTTGTGATAAAAATATATAGGATGTTGTTTAAAAAAAAAAGACTTTGGGTAGATTATATTGACAGTCTGAATGTAATTCTTGAAGTAGAACCAAGTGCGTAGGTAACAGTAAATTTCTATTGCAATGTAAAACCAATACTGTTGTAGAATATCCACATCGATCCCAGGGTCTGCAAGGTCTGATATAATACTGTGTGCAAAGTAATTAGTGTTCTTATCAGGGATGGATGGGTGGACGTATAAATGTATACAAATTAATCAAGTACGTCCACAATCATTGGTGTTGTATACTGGCTATGACGGATTCCAAATGAAAAACAGGGAGCCTCTCGTTTATTCACGTACACCTGAAACAGAGAGAACAATGTTAGTGATTTTATGACTACTTCACTCACAAACGAACCAGGTGATATTATGTGCGCTTCATTTTTATGGATTTTTA
This sequence comes from Lepetodrilus gordensis, assembly GCA_034780695.1. Classification (NCBI taxonomy): domain Eukaryota; kingdom Metazoa; phylum Mollusca; class Gastropoda; order Lepetellida; family Lepetodrilidae; genus Lepetodrilus; species Lepetodrilus gordensis. Next base: position 5,126 of record JAVCKX010122509.1, read on the forward strand.
TGTACACTTCATTATTGGTACTAGTCATGCAATGTCTTGTGACAAATTACAAATAATAATATGGTATCCAGTAACATGTATATTTGAATGCTAAGAAACATTCAATGTGTAAGAGTAGGATTTACTGGACAAAAAAATATAACATTAAGATAATGGTAATCACACACACAGTACAACACACAGTAAAATACATGTGCACATATTAACAAAACAATATATACTGTACTAGGTAGAAACATAAAAGTATTATAGTCAATGCATTAATTAGACATTAATTACACAGGGTAAACTGAGTTAGGAGAATCTTGTTGTTAGTCAGCAGCTAACCCATAACCCAGCAATCAGAGGTAAATATAGCACACTGTTCAATTGAGCTTATAAATGCTCATTTGTTATTTTATTTATACAATAGATACCTCATTTGCTATTTAAAGGGCAAGTTCATAATGATTTAGGCCTATCCGCTCAAACTGGAAATAAATGAGTGTTTTGCATCAAGTTGAGCATATACAAAGCATGTGTGTTGGGAAATTGATCTGGGTTTTTTTTTTTTTCGGAGAGAAACTCCTTTTTATCATGGTAAAAGTATTAAAAATACAAAGAACTGAAAAATTATGTCAAATTGTATATTGTTGAGAAGATAACAAGCATATGTACTTTTTGAAAGCATAAGACGTTGAAAAAAAAGGCCTATAATTATATCATTATGAACTTGTCCTTTAACCACCACATTTGTAGAGATGATGGATGATGTATTTGTTAACGTAACACTTGACAACAAATCACACATTTTGTTAAACATGGGTGTCATTTGTTTGTTTCTATGGATACTGAACTTTCCACTACAAGAGCTCACGTAAGTCCCACGCACCAGTTGCATGTCTAGTCTCTGATTGGTTGCTTATATCATGTATTAAAATATTCATACTGGTGAACAGTAGTAGAAAACAGAGTTCTATAAAGACAGTGATCCCAGGGTATTTGACGGAGGTTAGTGTACTCATAATGGCCTGGGATTTCGAGGATGGTATTTTGTTTGTCATCACGGATACTACTACACTAAATCCAGCTTGACTATCTTGCCTGTTTCTATGGATACCACACGGATACCATAATAAATCCATCATGAACGATCTTCTATGTTGCTATGAATACCACGCTAAACCAACTTGAATTATCTTGTTTGTAGATACTACACTTAAATCCATGATGAACAATCTTGTTTGTTGCTATGGATACTATAATAAATCCCTCATTAACTATCTTCTTTATTGCTATGACTACCACATTAAACCCAACTTGAACTATCTTGATTGTTGCTATGGACACTACACTAAATCTGGTGTGAACTATATGTATGTGGTGTTGATTTTTTTGAATCCCTTATGAAATTCCATCTTTCAATGTTTCAATTTAAGCGAGTGTATGGTTGCGTATAAAATTGTACTAGGATGAGAAGCATTGGCTATGACACGTGACGAATATGAAGTGAGTGGAGACCGGGTTACTCTGATTATGGGTGAAGCACACGTGTTTGCATATGGGTGAATCACACGTGTTTGCATATGGGTAAATCACACGTGTTTGGATATGGGTGAATCACACGTGTTTGGATATGGGTGAATCACACGTGTTTGCATATGGGTGAATCACACGTGTTTGCATATGGGTAAATCACACGTGTTTGGATATGGGTGAATCACACGTGTTTGGATAAGGGTGAATCACACATGTTTGGATAAGGGTGAATTACACATGTTTGGATATGGGTGAATGACACATGTTTGCATATGGGTGAATCACACATGTTTGGATATGGGTTAATCACACATGTTTGGATATGGGTGAATCACACGTGTTTGGAAATGGGTGAATCACACATTTGGCTATGGATGAATCACACGTGTTTGGAGGTGCGTGGAAATGCTGAGGTATGTGGTGGAGACCTACACACTCATCCGGCTAATCCGCTGCTTCCACTATCAATGGAGCTGTGTATTGGGAATGCCTCATTCCAAAACTATAACACGGGGCACTCCGTTTGTTTATATACACCTGGAACAGTCAGACCAAACAGGCTCAGTTCACTACAGACAACAAAGCAAACAATTCATCTATTTTACTTTAAAAAGGGTTAGTCTTGATCTACCAGCCCATTTTACATTGTATTGTGATAGACACTCTAGACACAAAATGGCGATTTCTTGAGTTTGAGTTTGAGTTTGAGTTTGAGTACAAATTCAGAGTTGCCATTTAAATGATTTTAGTGATTTTATGTTTCTTTTGAGAAATCTGACAATGAGCTTTAACTCTCTCCATGTTGGAGACAACTGGAGATGCCCTAAAGAGTACTGCCTGTGCTTAATCCAGCAGGGAGAGGGTTACATTGTTTAATTTTTCCTAGATTAGCAAGGGTGGAATTTGAAAATGTTGGTGTTCAACTTTGATACTGTGGTCTTTGAGAAGGGGATGTTCCACGTTGAACTTGATATACTTTCAGCAGGGTGTGGAGGTAAATAAAAGAGAGAAAAAACTAATTATGTGTTACTTTGTTATGTTAAAGACTACAAAGCATACAAGTGTGATTGGATCCTTTGTATTTTGTGGGTGTAGTAAGTAGGCTGGATAATCAAATACTAGTACGGTTAAAACAAATATCAGTCTACAACTCCACATGTCAGTTTTTATCATCAATGTTCATGGTATATGAATAAATAATATGAAGGCATTTTATCGTAAAGTGTGTTGACCCATTCAGTCCAACTATCGACACCTAAACAACATCTTCATATGGTATGCGTGTGATACTATATGAATAAATTGGCCACCTCCAACATAGCATTGGGGAAGATACTAATTATTATTCTCAGCCTTTCAATTTTGAGCCCAAAATAACTGGTTCAGGACTGCTTGTTGTCCACATGACACCCATATTTCCTAAATGAAAATCTGGCCAAAATTCGGACATGCATATCTTCCCCATTTATATCATAACCAGGACCCATTAACTAATGGCATCATTAGCTGTTAAGTCTACTGTTTGACTTGTAATGCTGCATTAGTTATGGAGGTTTAATGAAACATTAATGGAGCATTAAGCATTTCATACAACCGCATCCAGATTTGTAAGCTACCACATCAAATTATATTCATACACCATGAACCATAGAATCACCAAATCTACTTAAAGTTAATTTGAAAAACTACATGGTGCTGGTCCACAGAAGCATCATCATAGCGCTATACGAGAGTCGTGACTCCTATATATACACCTTTAACATGACTCTCGTAGTGCTACAATTGTCCTGTAGAACGGGGCATGGCTTCCATTAAAAAATGTCACAAGAAACGTAATTTGCAGAAGAGAAAAAAAGATGAAATAAGCGCTAGTGGATAGACAATGAGTTGTCCGACATACCCTCTCAGGCCAGTGTGAACCGGGTCCAGGCTTGGTGGTTGTGTCCCCTGGCATAGCGGAGCGGGCGGTCATACTGTACCCAGGGGAAGACCGCATGTATTTGTTGGTGTCTGTTATCCTGTAGTTCCCTGGCCCAGGAGACTGCAGAAAATAACAATAATAATAATAATCAGATAATGATAATGGTGATATTGATAATATTGATAATAATGATGATGATAATAATGATAATAATAATAATAATAATATTAATAATACTGCCCAGAGGAAGACTGCACCAGATACACCCACTGAAGCAGGGTCAAATCACTGTGCTATACAATAAGTTGTTTGGAAAGCATTATATTTGTACTTTGGTCTGCTTTTAACAACAGGACAGGGTAGCAAATGTTTGTGTGCATATTTCTGTCAAAACGGGGGGTCAAATACACTGGTTTTGTGCATCAGGGTAAATATTGTTAATGTGCAATTTACTACAACATCGCTGAAATAATATAATTATACGAGTGTAAAACAATTATATGTCACTTACCCTTTGTAGATCTTCATGGAAGCTGCCAATTTTGCTTCGACCAGATATCGAATATACTGGCGCCTGTTTCTTTCCTGCCTCAACTGTTTTACCAAGCTGACCCGGCAACAGGTAGGCATTAGGAGCTAAAATAAACAATAAACAGTCAGTTGTAGAGACATTATGAGGTCGCCATCTTACCAATCTGATTGGACAACAAGTATGAAATCAGAATCAAATTGGCTCATCGCCTCATAAAGACAATTAATTGGGTTCATGAGAAAATTCCATAATATTATGACTAGATAGACAATTAAGTGCTACTGTCAATAAAGAGCAGTGACTGAGACTAATCTGTCAAGGAGACACTCCCAGTCACAGGAGATGGCATTTCAAGCATCATATTCTTGAATTACAAAGTGAATTATATACAAGTATATGGATGTTATCAATAGGGCTGTTCGTTTTGCTACCGGCTGACCTGACCCGGCAAGCCCTTTGACCCCATTGACCCCAAAAACGTGCTTGATTTACCCAATTTCCACATTCTGAGTGTGCCCGCTTTGCCACTTATGAGATACCGGCAATCAATCGCCTGTGATATAGCTTATATTCCAAATTTTGGGCAAATCGAGCACGTTTTTCGGTTCAAATGGCTAACCGGTCGCAAAGCGAACACAGTTAATGCTACCACTCACCTGGCGTGCTGTCTGACCGCCTGCTTAAGTGCCTGTTGCCGAAGGAATACTTTGGTGCGGATGGAGAGCCTGTGGGCCCAGTGTTTTCAGGTTGGTACGCCCCGGGGCCGGGGCTCTGGTGGAAGGTGAGCTCGCGGGGCCGGCTGTACAGAGAATAGTGCGGAGTTCCGTCCTTTCCGTCACGGTACAGCTTGGGTTCTGGTAAGTAGGCTGGCCCTGGACCGCAGTCGTCCCGGAACTTGCCATGGCGCGTCCCGAACGAGTACGATGGATACTTCCTGTGTGGACTCCTGGGATCGTGGTTCTTTTCTCCGACCAATCCTGGCAATGGATACATCGGTCCGGGGCTGCCAAACATTGGCGCTATTGGCCCCCTAGGCCGTGTCTCCTTCCATGTGCTCTGTTCTACACAAGGCATCTTGGATTCTGGTGTCTGCAAATAGTATAGATAAACAGTTCACATAGTGTTCGATCTTTATGGTTGTTTCTTCATTCTATTCTAATATTATCAAAATTTCTGTACAACATTTCTGTATGAAATGGTGTAACTCTAAGACGGTACTTATAGGAATATTATCACAGATGATTGACCTGAAAATAAATACATTTGTTTTGGCTACACAAGTACTTTATATACCGGGTACAACCAGTTACTTATTCTACATGTCTCACTAGTTATCAATATTTTTATTACTATATTTATTAATTATCTCGACGTTCCCATATTTGTGCCAGTGGCTGTGAAAGGTTACTTTGACCATGTTCAATGCTAAAGAGTGAGATTTTACAGTATTTTATTCAGATTATACAGGAATTGTAAACTACAATGGAATTTTACCTATCCTACAGCAGTAAAAATATATCTGGAGGTACAAAAGTGATTATATGTATGCTATTAGAGTAAGAGCATGTACTTTGCATTTTTAACTTCAATTAAGTTAACAACAATAAGGTAACAACATTGCCTAATCATGTTGGAGTTGACTTATTTATGCCATTTAATACAGGAGGGATTGAACATATAAAATAAATTATCTTTCTGTCGTTATTGATTTAAGTCCATTTGTCTTTGTTATTTTCAGTGAAAGCCCCGAAGAACACACGAGAAATTTCAGCTTGTAAAAACCCTAGCTGCAGAACTGGAGCTATAAGATGCCCCATTTACTATTTTGCTATCTATTCTGGCAGATAGCAAAATAGTAAACGGGGGCATCTTATAGCTACAGTTCTGCAGCTAGTAAAAACCTGTACACCCTGGATATCATGCTGACCAAAATCGTAATAGTTCTACACTATAAACCTAACGGATTTGTGGATATTCATGCCGAAATGTCTTCCTAACATATGGTTTGCAATGACGTCATAATCATTTATGTCTAATTATGAGGTCATAACTGTTATGTGTAGGCAAACCGGGGTGTAAC
>JAVCKX010122520.1:0-11175 GCA_034780695.1 Lepetodrilus gordensis
CTCTAGTCCATTAGATAACCTAGCTAACGAAAGTTCAACCTAAAGTTTTAGATGTTCAATACGGTAGGCATTTGAATGAATCGCTCGTAAAATCCCTCACATATTAAGTATATTCATATTAAAATTTGTATACAACGTTTATTTGTCGTGATATGACAGTTAACACACAGCCCTCAGGCATTACTGGCATGTAATGCACTCCGTTCAGGAATTACCCCTCGGGCTACTTTCAACGTCGTGCATTACATAACGTATGTTATATATTAATGTTCATAATATTTACATTTCTCAAAATATCTAGCTAAACATATGCTTTGAAATAACATTTGAAAGTACAGTGCTCCTTCGATCTAACACTGAAGTTGGGGTCCATGACATGCCCCCTGTGTTATCATACCCGCGTTATATCAACGAATACACATGATACTCTGTATAATGACTTTAGAATAGTCTGTAACATTTACATTGGCAGACTTGGCTGTCTGTCCACATGATGTAGACTTCAATCTAACTATAATAATATAATGTAACTACCAGATTACCTTAATATATTACGAAGACTTCCTAAAATCCAAATGTAGAATATCTTGCAAGTGAAAACACCAAGATTGCTTCCTGGTTCCGACAATTTGTTGCTTTTGATGTGAACATAGCATTGTTTAATCATATGTGTGTGGATTAAATATTATAAACACTTAATTTATAAATATATATGTCAAAACTATTAATGGATTGAAAGTATATTAAAAGGATTGTATTTTGGTAGGAGAAAAAGTTCATCTATCAGCCATGTTTACGTAATGCGCAAATGTATGCGCAGACGTATTTCCTGCTTTAAAATCCGGACAATAAAATCCGGGGGAGGGACAAAAAATATAAAATTACATTATTATTTTTAATGGGGTCCACGTTGGACCCTGCATTGTATCCGAATCCGCGGTGCATCAAAGGGCGTTATATCGAGGGAGCACTGTATGGTAAATTTAGAAAGTTGTCCATCAAACATGAGCGTTACATTCGCAAAAACTTTCGGCAGCTATATAAAGTGTACACTACATGTTGATCGAAATCTGAACATCCACATCGCTTCAAGTAAACATTCGCAAGCTATTTGCTTCAAATGTGCATCAAATTCTTTACTTATTCTCTAAGAAAATTGGTAATTAGTACATTGCGAACGTTACGAAGATGGTGTCCATCCCCAGTAAAGTAACGTTCGCTTAGTTAAAAAAACATCGCCCATGCGTTAATTTGAAAACTCCCTTCATTCAGTGTTTTCCGGAAACTTCCACAAATGAGTAAAGATGGCATACGACCATCAACTAAAAAATGAACAGGTTTGTATTTTGAGTATTTGTTAATTATTTCCATTCCAATTTTGTAACATTCAACATAGCCGTAACGTTCGCAATGTGGAGAAAGTATGACGATTGAGATGTCTGTGACGCAATAGTGATGAACTCCAGTAACAATTGTGACGCGGTGTAGACGATGGTTATGACATCATTGTGTTCGTGTTTTGGGCAACATGTGATCTACTCCAACTGTGAAAATACGCTTCATCACTTTAAGTATCTTGCCTAGCTCATGTGACCTATCTACGTATGGCTGCATAGGCCCTGTTTTCCGGGCACACTGAGATCAAAGCACTACTGTTGGTATACATAGTCCAATCAGATTCGCCATAAGCTCTGCCTCACAACAACAAATAGTTTGCGAGTCTCGTCGTCACCTAATATGTTGGTACTGTCACTGGTTCCATACACGGATGTCATATCAAAACGAGAACCGTTTCTCTTGAATGGCTGGCTACACAAGTTTAAGATTTGTGCCATCCGCCATTAAGAATAGATGTTACAAATAACACTTACTTGACAAGCCACAGTATCGTTAATGGAAATTAGGTAGTGCGGACGCATAGGTCGGCCGAACACCTACTTCAGTGCTGCATGATCTAAACAGTTCTGGTGAAATGAAACACAAAATGCAAGAAAATATTGTATGATTTTTATTAAACAATTAAAATAAGTGTCTACACTGCCAGTACCCAAGACAACATATGTACAGACCTGTTGGACACTGAAGACAGACCACAGAGTGAAAGCAGCGATCTTGACATAGGGGAGATAACTACACTTATTGATTCCTCGCGCAACATGAGAACAACTTTCATCAGTAACAAAAGTTACATCCTGTACTTTATAAACATAGTAGTTGATGACCCCGAAAGAAAATGTTTAATTGGCAAGATTTCATTATTGTCAATCAATATAGTAAGTCCGGCCAAATGGCTGTACATATATAACAACTGAGTTGGTAAATCAATTTTCCTTCTCCGACAAAAACAGAATTGATTATTAACCTTGTTCCTGGTGACAACCACATGTGCCGTATAGCAGTTACTGTGATTGACCATGAAGGAAGAAGGTAATAAAAAAACTTTTCATTGCCTGTATTTAATACAGTTTGATAATTAACACCAATTTGTAATCTTGCCATTGGCTAACCTATCCGATGATAATTTTCGCTACATTTCAACAAAGATAGACATTATGTTACCATGGACTGAATATTTTGGCCAAGAACAAAATGTACAGCACGCAGATTTGGCATAGGCTTGACACACATGTTCAAATACGCCAATGACATGGATGGTATTGAAACACGACACCAGGCAGACAATGTTGTAGTCCCATAGAAATTGCCACTCGATAAAACATTTCTTGATTCACAAGAACATTATTTATATCAGCGACAACAACCTCGAACTAAGTCGAGACATTAGTGTGGGAACAATGACTTTGTACATAGGAATACAATAACAGTGTTGCTGAAAAAGAGTCTGACTAACAATGTCTTAACACAATCATGTGCAACCTTGGAAATCCACAACCATTGCCTGCTTAGCATCCATTGATTGATGTCTGGGCAATATGCTCATCTGTTACTCTGTCAGGGCGAATATTAATTACAAAGGTTAACCAATCGAAGAACTCCTTTCGATTACATTTTTTCATGATGATACGGAAAGTGGAAATGCCTGCCCACATTAACCCCATCCCTGCTGGATTAGGCACAGACATGGCTCTATAGGGCTGCTGTGGCTGCCTGCAGCATGGAGAGGGTTAAATTACAGGCATGGATTGATCTGTAATTTTAGAACACAGGACATTCCAACCCAGGCTTGTCTTGCGCCTTTTTGAATGATGTCTCATCAATAGTCCTTTGAATAAACACTGTTACAGGGTTATAGATAAGCATATTACCAAGGACCATTGACAGATGTTAAACTGACAATGGCCATATGTTTCAGAGGATGAATCACAAGGTAAACAAAGAATTTCTGACATGGAGCTCCATACACGTATAGACATGGAGCTCCATACACGTATAGACATGGAGCTCCATACACGTATAGACATGGAGCTCCATACACGTATACCGATCAACTGTAATGACTCTAGGAACACAGGCCAAGGGGGAGACAATCTGCTAGTTAGTATAACAAACACTAAGCAAATCACAATATTGATAACACCATAAGAACTCAGGGTCAAACAAAATAGTGCTTCTGGGACGTACATGCATACCAACATGATGATTTGGATCCGACATTTTAATGTTCAAGCAAATATACTCAACAAAATTAATAAAGGCCCAGGAATCTTTCAGGATATAAATTATAACAATAAAGAATTTCCAAATACTCTTCAAGAACTTGTAGACACATAATTATAATATGAAAAATGGCACCAGGTTCCTCAAAGCGAGATCTAAATTTGGTAGAAAGCTTTCTCATAATATATCTGCTGACCCATAATTAATTGTGTTGAGCATAGTTCAAATACAAAGTAGTAGATACAATTACATAATATATTTTTGCAAATTAGTTATTATTAATAATTACATCATATACATTCTTAAGCAAAATATACTTTACATTATGTTTAACATGCAATTCAAAGATATCACTTACAAGCATGTTAAATATATGAATTATGTTCTCCAAAAGGTATTATTTTCTTCTTTTTCTCTCTCCAAAAGGTACCGTATTATAAATTACAAGACAACCAAACTTGCTAATAAATCTGCCATGAGCAAAACTAAAAATATGCAGCAGAAGTGATCAGGGCAAAACTATTAAGTATCCCATTTCACAATTATCCTATTAAAAAGGAAATAATCTACTTAGTCATAGAAAAACTATTTTGAAAAAGCAGCCAATCCACAAATGATTTATTAATGCCCTTGTTAAATGGGTAATGAAAACTAAATCTACGCAAGTAGAATATTCTGCATACCTCTCGATTGCTGCACATTTGTTTACAAGCGGGGCTCAATAATAATAATCATAATAATGATAGTAATAATAGAAGAAAACATATTATAATAGTTTAACCCCACAACCAAGTTTTCCTGCTCAAAGTTCAATGTAAATCCCCCCCTTCCCCTTCTCTTGGTAATGGTCTATGATATACAATTATAGTTTACTGAATGATACAGGTTGATATATAACAGGGCCGATGTCTTTACTAAATATTGGCCTCCCTCTAAATTCTAGTATAAAAAAAATGGGATTTGTCATTGATGACTGCTACAGTATGTATACAGCAACACAAATATTCCAACCTATATAAATCTATAGTACACATATACAGATAGTACTGGACCGAACACAGTTGCACAATAACATTCTTCTCATGGTCATATATATAGAAATATATACAAAGCATACAAAGAATACTTCACTTTGAGTAAATATATAGTAATTCACAGCGATGGAATTGTATCAAATCTACTATGTATATTATAATTGAGTAGATACTTCCTAAAACTGTACTTATGTACATGCACATTAAAACTTTTGAAACCTAATACCTATACAATTAATTAAACAGAAAAGTTGCTGGACAATTGTGCAAGCAGTGTTTAGCTGTAGTATCCCTGACTGATCAATGATAATTAAAACAAATGATCACAATTTGCTGTGTCTAACATAAACATACATAATATACATATAAAGAGATCCTCTTCGACTCCTTGCATGTGATACTTGTTAAAGAAAATATCATGATATATAGATGTCAGACATAAAATAACGAAACATGCAAACGGTCAAGCATGCTGGTCATCCCTGCCACTGTGTAGAGAAATGACCACCACACACACGCATGTATCTTTGATACATGTCCAACTTTGTAATAACTATCTGTCAAAACCATACTAAAATGTATATTGCATCTTATAAAGTATGATATTCATTAAATATACACAATATTAATCCTCATTGTGTTTGTGATCAAAATAACAAGAGAAATCCAGCTTTGAGTCATTAAACAAAAAGTACTTTTCTACAATTTCTATATTTGTGTGAAAAATATTTTGTCTTACGTCCTCACTACCACATTGTGTTGCCTTATATGAACTATGGGAGTGAATACACAAATCAAGTTTGTAAAATCAAAATTAGCAAGCCATTCATCGTGTCAATGAGCTGAATTCTTTACACAAAGTTAATAATCTGTTCTCATTACCAGTTAGCCAAAAGCTTGCCACACATGAACCAACACTACCATGAATGGAGCAGATGTTCTAATGTCAGACACATTGATGTGAATAATCTGCCAATTGATGATCACACACCAATGCCAGTCTAGCTTGAATATCATATCAAATGGTCAGCATAAGCCAGTCGTCCCAAAGATCAATTCACAATTCATTTTCGAATGTGTAAAATTTGCAACAATTTTCACAGCCTGGAATCAGTCTGTGTTGTCGACAGACAACGCTCATTGCTAGAGAGCGGCAACTTCATGATACTTTGTTCTATTCATACTGCTAACTCATCAAACATGGTCTAGTCCTTTTGGCTAAAACAAGCCATGTATACATCACTTATAAGGAGATGCAAATTGAATTGCAAACAAGCGATTGTGTAACCCAAGGCCAAAGATATAATCTCCTTAGTTGGCTTTACAAAACATGCATCAGTTTGCATGAAAAACTATGTTTTCAACATTTGTTCACACTTAGTCTTGCAAATTGTCTCTAGACAAAAGCTCAAGACAAAATCGCGACTAATATTACTCAGTACACTACTAGTCAGTCTTACTAGATGTTAGACGTACCATCGAACGGGCATTTTAGGTGTCATTCTTAACACGCTCCTTTTGCCAATCAGATATAAAACTGATTTCTCTTCATGGTCGTCAGTGATGCTGGTTCTTGCTCCAGCCATTTGCCACTGGATTTTATAGCGACATTCGCCATGTTATTTGCATTAAACTTGACACACAAAGCAGACTCTCCCACCTAGGTTAGGGAAGAACCCAAAAATAAAAACTGTTTATCATCTTTATTGCAGATCTCATAAGTGATCATTTTCTGTCTAACTGCTTCCTATTTTTTAAAATGTTATTCCCACTAGGATTACTTACTTGAAAATAACCCAGATGATTAATTAATGCACCATTCTAAACTTCAGCATAATGTTGATTCAAGTATTTTTAATAATAATGATAACAGTCAGAATGCGTTCACACATAAAACACCACTGATCATTTCGTTCGGTAATAACTATTTGATGTCGTTCCACAAGTAAATATATACATGTATGTCATGTACTACATATAATATATATATATATATATCAGATAAAACTACATATATAATTATTATAAACATCACCCACTGGCCAGAATTCAGTGATGATAGTCTGAATAGATTTTCATTAAGAAACATACAGAAACAATTTTCACTTATCTCCTTTTGGACTCGTCAACCACGTTTTTGCAACATTCAGTGTGAAAGATTTCACAGAAAACCATACCATCTGCCTGCTCAGCAGGCGATAATGGATACGTATTCATAGACATTTACTGCATAATTGGATAATTTAGTTGTACATTTTCTTGGGATGATTTCGATCATCTGTCCACTAAGATTAAATGTTGAATCAACTGGTCACCACCATTTCAAACAATTTGAGAATACACTGTACAGTATCATAGACAAAATATCTGATGCCATTTTCTGACATCAGTCAAAATTATATACTATTAGAATGTTGTTGCTTTGCTGACTCGTATTTTTCTTTTTATATTAACTTGGTACAATCGTACCAACTAGTTAATTTACATTTTCTTGGGATGATTTCGATCATCTGTCCACTAAGATACAAAGATTAAATGTTGAATCAACTGGTCACTACCACTTCAAACAATTTGAGAATACACTGTACAGTATCATAGACAAAATATATGATCCATTTTCTGACATCAGTCAAAATTATATACTATGAGAATGTTGTTGCTTTGCTGACTCGTATTTTTGTTTTTATATAAACTTGGTACAATCGTACCAACTAGTTAATTTACTAGTCAATAGTAATAATGGACCAGTGAATACACTAGTTTTTATATTAACAGTGATTACTCACAAGAATAAATTAATTCAAGACAGTAACAAAGCACTGTACTATGATGACACATACAAGACACAGGATGCTTTCAACATATTCCAACTGACATACTTTTAGCCAACAGAAAACAATACATAGGGAAAATGTTTCTACAAGCAATAGGAATAGTTCTTTTTTGTTTCTTCTGTGCTACTAGTCTTTTGCGACTCGGCTCTCTGGCACTGTATACTATCACTCAGATGTATGTATATGTGTGTGTCTCTGGCCATTGTTTTTCTCCTTCACAAAGCACAATTTGAGTCCTGTACACCAATGTCCTGTACAGTCGTTAGCTAATCACGGCATATGGTCTGCTCAAGGATGACTCACTGATCGGCCAGCTCAAGGACGACCGCTGACTACAGCAGCTGTAGAGGTGTGCTGTGTGCATGCAGCAGCTTTCTGCTTCAACATCGTCCAGTCAAATGTGTAGTCATACTGATAGTTGAGGGTACGGAACAAAATTCTGAAAAGCTGTCGGAGGTACATATAGTCTGGAGACTCTTCGAAACGCAGGCCCCGGCAGTAGTTTAAATACATTGCGAACTCAGCAGGAAATCCCTTACATAGAACTTCAACTGGCGTCGACATCTTCTTCTCGCTGATCTTCTCGTACTTCTGTTTCTTCGTGTTGGCTTTTAGCCCTTGCCACGGGAGGCTGCCTCGGTTGAAGTACATCAACACGTAACCGAGAGACTCCATGTCGTCGCGTCGACTCTGCTCGATACCGAGGTGCGCATTGATACTGGCGTATCTTGCCGTTCCGGTAAGATTTTTATCCTCTCTGTATGGGATGTGTTGCTTGGTTCTTGTATCACGGAATTTCTTCGCCAATCCAAAATCAATAAGAAAGACTTTATTGCAATGTCGACCAATGCCCATGAGGAAGTTGTCGGGCTTAATGTCTCTGTGAATAAAGTTTTTGTTGTGGGTGTACTCAATGCGACCAATCATTTGATCAGCAAGCATCAACACTGTTTTCATGGTGAATCGCCGGGAACAGAAATTGAATAGATCTTCCAAACTGGGCCCGAGTAGATCCATAACCATAACATTGTAGTCGCCCTTCTCGTCTCCGTAGTACCTTATATGGGGAATCCCAACCCCACCCTGAAGTATTTTGTACAGCTTACTTTCGTAAAGTAGCTGTGGGTGGCGTGCTTTACACGATTCCATCTTCACAGCAACCTCTTCACCACTATGTATGTTGATTGCCAAATAAATGTCGCCAAAACTACCACTGCCAATTTTCCGCACAAGGCGGTACTTTTGACCTACAATGAACTCACTCGATTTCGAGCGACAGGATTCTGCCTCACTCGACATTGTGATAGAATCCTTATCTTCGCCTTATTGTACACAAATATGGTTTAATGTTTGTCTTTAAATTCGCTGAATGGTTGCCATCTTGGGTGTTTCAGTGTAATAAACCTCGCACTCCCAGATATCTTTGCAACAGCCCATAATCCTTCACGACGACGAAACACGCATGCGTAGCGGAAGTATACAAAGTTAGAAAATATACTTTACCAACAACTAATTATATAAATACATTTCGTAAGAAAAGAATCTGATGACGTTTCAAGAACTTTCATTTTAAAGACGGCCTTGTTGGTTTATAACTATTTCTTTCTTCACAGCAGTCACTCAACATAACACATATTTTACATTGTGCAGAAAAATAACAGGAAATTATAATGAATCCAGTTTGAAATGTATGTATTTCAGTGTAATTTATTTTTGGGAGTTACATTTCGTCTACCTGCCCAGTTGTATGAAAGTGCCATTATCTAATGACGTCATTAGACATTAATTCCTGCATTGACTTTCAGTGCTAGCGTAACTTCACATTAGTTAATAGAGGTTTAATGACACATTAATGTAGCATTAGTATTTCATACAACCGGGCCCAGGTTGTTGTTTTTTCGTGTGTGTTTTTAAAGTATTTTTTTTTCCCCATCTTCCATTTTCTATAACAATTTGATAGAAGCTCTTGACGTTTGGCATACTTTGTCAAACAATAGATAAGTACAGTGGCATTAAAATAAATATTGATGGAGCTCCGGAGCGATACGATCATGGGTTGGGGTTGGATTGAATTGGAGCACAATGTATAGGGGGCGAAATAACACATCCAATTCAATATGCTTTTAAAATAACGTCAAATGTTAGAAATAAATATTGAATCTATAACTTGTGTCATGCGTAACTTGAGTTTTCCTATCTAGCTTCAATATTGAATATATCACAAGTTTGTGATGTACTTTAACTTTAAATTTCACATTATTGTTTGGATGATGTTTTAGGTGACCTATCATGATCTTATACTAGTAGTCAATATAAAGATCTCAATTTTCTCTCATAAATATTTGGACAGTCTTTTTGCTCTAAATATCTTAAGTGTATATCATCGGATCATCACTTGGAAAGACATATACCAGTAATTCAGCTAAATATGATTAGTTGTATTTGTTCATTATCGTACACAATAATATTGTATTTACCGTTCTAATATGTTGATTTCGAACTTATTGTGTTTATTTGTTGTATTTGTGCATCACAATTCATTAACAAAAATATGTTCCAACTCTAAATTAACACTTTTCAAAGCAAAGAATGGTAATCCTGTACTGTTTACATTTAATATCGCGTCACTAATCAGTAGACGTACGTCTTTATGCAAAGCATTATGATGTGTTATACGGGAAATAGTTTTGTTAGTAAACGTGAAATACTCCAACCCGTTGTACGAACAGAGAACGCTGACGGATGTAGTGTTTTATTTTGTTTTGTTATTTGATTGATGTTGGTTAGACAGTTGTCCGCTGGTAAATCAGACAGGACAGGATGAAAAGAAATGTTCCGCTCGTCCGAGAGCAATCATTTGTGCCTCCGGATGTTCCAAACCCTTTTACACACCGAATACATTTTGGAATTTTGGATAAAATTCAGGTCCGTCTAAACCTATAAACAGCTGATCAAGCCTCAAATAGTACAATACATGCCTTTGATAATGTATAACCCATGCATGTATGACATACTAATCTAAAATTTTAATGTCACGTCAAAATATTGTTCATACACTGAAGAATCTTTCATTAATGTTATTGTTTACCGTAGTTGGGGCAAACATTCAGGGGACTCGTCCCCCAGACCTGCCAACACTTACTGTTTCGCCGTATTATTTTAACCCACATTAAAATACCCCTAACTATGTGCCTGGCATTGGGAGATATGGCTCAGGCTAGCGGACAAGTGTTAATTGCAAACCCTGCATATCCATATCCCCGACTAAAGCAAATTGGTAAAATAGAGAGGACACCTTTGCCCACTTGAGTTGTATTGATACGTTGATGTTGTTTTGCCGTCAGTGGTGTCCCCGTTTTGGGGGTAACCCCGCTTTTGTGCTACTTACTAAAACGCTACTTCCACTTCCAAAATTCAAAGAATCGCACTGCCTGTTGGATATATTTGACATCTAACACTTCCCCTGTTATATCGCGCAGAACTGGTAAAATGTCATGAGCAAACATAAGTTTAAACAAAGTGAAACATTTGAAAATGTAGCTGAGAGCTTAATGCACTTTTTAATGTGATGTAAAAAAAAAATCACAAATGAATAATTACTTGAAGCGTTATAGGCATAATATCACAGATGTTTATGGTTGTTTTGGACTAGTTCTTAGCTACAACTGCAAAATACATTCACTTGACAT
>JAVCKX010122542.1:0-21853 GCA_034780695.1 Lepetodrilus gordensis
AGAGAGAGAGAGAGCTCACAGAGGGAAACTATACAATGTTCTATTTGCCTCCTTGAGCTCAAGATCTATCAAACAGAGAGACATGTGACACACTCCAACCACTTATTGACATCAGATGGTCAAACTAGTGTCAGCTAACATCTAGACTGACTGGAGACTGACTGAGACTGACTGGAGACTGACCGAGACTGACTGGAGACTGGCCCTGACAGGTGAGGAGCTACATGGAATGAAGTACTAGATATTGATGTAAGATTGAACATCCAGATCCAGACAAGCATGCAGTACAAGTTCCATCATCATTGCCATCAATCTTTCAGCTTAATCCACAATCATATTTCTTCTTGCTGTTTACGAATGCCTAATACCACACGTTCCTCACTCATGCTGTCTGACATATAGACTAGTAATCAAGCAGACATTTAGAAAAATGTCTGAGACCACCCAAGCACAGACCGAAAACAACTATACTGCAAAAACCCACACTCCACTAACCATGATTACTAACCATGATAACTGAGCAACAAGTTACTATATTACCAGATGTTATTTATGAGTTATCCTATACAGGGACCACACAATACATACATGTAGCACTGGTAACCATGGTAACAGCTAACTGTATAGCTAAATGTCATGGCTCATACAATATAGCTACAAACAGCAATGGTAGTAGCTATGGGAACCATAGTGCTGCTGTGTTAAGTAATGTCATGGATCTAGCCTTGTATCAAAGTTACATCCAATATTGGAACCTTGAAAACCATGTTTCTTATCATCAGTACGTCGATTGTGCAAAATGCATTACAAATTCAGGAATTTACTTTACTTTACAATTCTTGTTATAAAGCTTTCAAGTTTTCCCTATTCACATTAAGCAGACTGCATAGAACATATCCACAAGGGATGTAGTTTCACATAAAACCTATCTGAGATTAGGATGCACTCCAGTCTGCAGGGGAAGGACATTCCTGGTAGCTGTTCTGACAGTTTTATCTAAAACTCTCAAGTCAGCATGAACTGAGGCACCCAGTGCAAGTCTAAGTATTCCTCAAAATATTTATACAAATCAGTCATTGCCATGGCTACATACATGTATGCTTATCTCTCTGACAGAAGAGTGTGGAACCTGCTTGGTATAAATCTCACAAGTCTAACACTAGACTACAGTGTACACCTGAATATCTGTATCATTTGATTAGAGACAGCAATAAATAGTTGGTGCGAGTTCAAGATCTTCTTATGAAAAATAAAGTTTGTTCTATTTTTACTGTGAACATTCCCACACTTTTGAAGACTGTGCACTTAGAGATGTTGCTAAGCTGTATCTATGGAATTTAATACAAAAAGTGACCTCTTCAACAGGGACACCTGAAGGAATTATACTCTTTGAAGACATGATTTAACAGTTTACAGCCAAAAGCTCAACTAATTAAGTAAACACAGACTCATTAGCAGTGCTCAGTGGTACGGATAGAATGTCTGCATGTCTGACATTCAACAGAATGCACCACTCTCATACAAAACAGCCAACACCGACTGCATAAACATGATAAAGAGGATTACTTACAACAAGTATAGAAATAATATTCTTGAAAGGAATTCTATACACTGAGGTTATCTAATACACCCCCTTTATCAGTTCCAGAAATAGAATCTATCTTGTTAAAATTGTTACGATTTCAATCCTGACCATGTGTGACTTGATTGCACCCTGTACACTGTCTGAACATGTAATGTTCAAGGAATGTCAGTGTCAGTGACTATGTTGTATTCTGTACATTGCACTCTGGGTGAACACAGTCAGGCTCCCCAATGAAAACTGACATCCGAAATGTAAAACATTCACATGACTACACTCTACATGTAATCTGCCTCATTCTACATGGACAGTGGCTGAAAATGTAAAGTCTGCATCATTCACTATGTAGATTAGCTTCATTAGCTTCATTCACCATAGACATGATAGATCAGCCTCACAAAATATAGAATCTGAAACATGTGTGTATGATGTTTCAGATTATGTTTTATGAACCAGGGCCCGTATTGATAAAGATTATCAAAGTTCGCTCAGTTACTATCAAAGTTGCTAATACACTGTAATACTTTTAGCTAAAGGTTGTTTATAAATATGGGTCCAGATCTACGGTGAATAAGGCCAATTGATGTTGAATGATGCAGAATATACATTTTCAGTCTATGTAGATTGTAGTCATATGAATGTTTTACTATTTCTGATTTCAGAGTGGGTCATGATAGTGGAACACTATAACTGTATCATAGTATGAACTCGGAATATGGATGACTTCTTGGTACTTAGTTGCCCTACATGTACCCTGTACACTATCCCATAGGTTAATGCAGTATTCTAGTATGTATGTACCAACATGACAAAGGATCATCAGTTACTCCTTTGTACCCTGTACCCAGGTGAACATAGTACATTGTATCTGTATATACACCACCATACAGGTGAACATAGTACATTGTATCTGTATATACACCACCATTTGCAAGGAGTGACTACCAGCATTACTGCACTGATGGAACCCTTCCAGCATTTCAGCCAATTTGTAGCCATACAGTCAACCAATTAAGACCAGGCTTTCATGGGATGTCAGTTAATAGGCCGGCTGGGACCCCTACACCTACTCATTGTATGCAAAAGCCTACTCTCAATACACAAATACATGGCTTTTCAACTAAAATACATCCAATTTTGGAGGAAATATTTCCACGTAGAGACGTACAGTAATTTATCACTGACTGGAATTGTGACTCCTGTTTTAGAAGTATTACAATTAATCATGGTACTTGTAAAAGAGGTCATCCCTAGTTATGTTCAGCAGGCAGCAGATTAACCCTCTTCATACAAAAGGCAAATGGAAATGCCCTAAAGAATTGCGCCTGTGCCTAATCCAGCAGGAAAAGGGTTACGTCAACAAACAGTAGACATGGGAACATTGCTGTAAGTAGTTGGAGGCAGAAGTTAACGTTCCTGGAGCCAGCTGTTCAAAGCGTTGCTATCTTTACGTGCCGTTAAACTTGTACTATACCCTATAGAGGCAACTACTTTAATCATGCTCTGTCAACGCCTAACTGAGCTTCGAACAACCGGCCCCTGGAAACATATAGATCTTAAAACCTAAGAAATAAAAATGTCCACTAGTCCCCAGGATACCTTACATATCAAGCATTTGTCTCAACTACAGGACTGTTGTTACAGAATCTCAGACACTATTATTATGGTCTATGTTTACTTGGAAGAAAATAACACATTACTATATATATTATATCATCAATTGGAAATTTTGTCTCAATCTCCAACACAATATTTGTTATAATGAACACAATATTTCATGTCAGAAGATAAATCACAAGTAACTAACAAATTCTGAAATGATTTGCCCATTTTTTTTATTGTTGCTACTTCCTAACTGGCTTAACCTGCTGCCTGCTGTGTGACCAATAACAAGACAGGAAAATAAAAACAAGTATATTAATAAAGTGTAGTAATAAACAAGTATGGCTTCCATAAAAATGCAACACATCGACATGTAGTATGTGCCCCATCAGATTCAAAGAAACCAAAGTACTACACTACAACTATCTAAGAAAGATATGAATGAACTCACCTCATGTGAGTCTTTCTCCCAGAATGCTTTTCTCCAGTATCCGCTCTCGGTGACCTCCTGTGACACTGGCACAGATGACGACTTGACCGTCATGCCGGCGTACGAGTACCTTCGGACCGAATTGCGACATTGTGAGTGCGCCATGTTGGATTCAGCCACAGCAACAGGTGCCGAGGAGGACGGCCAGGACTGGGCATCAATGTCCTCCCTGATGTCCTCAATGTCCTCTCCTACCACAGTCTGGTCGAGGTCCTCACTGATGACCAGTTCACACAGAGAGTTTGTGTCGTCGTCATCCGTCACCGTGGTATCCAAGTCATCAGCATCGTCATCATCTTCTTGAACATCACAAATCTCTGACTGTGCCACGTTTTCTGCACTATGGTCTTTCCCCCTCACAGCGCCACACATAGGGACAGATTCTAGGGACAGATTCTCAGAGCTGCTTTCCGCTGACAGCGAAACTTGATCTGGCATGGAATTTAAACTCACACATTTTTTTCTCAGAATGGGAGACGCCTCGATGTGTTTAAAGTCCTCCTCTGTTTCATCGTGGGCCTGAACTCTTCGTACTGTTTCCTCCATGTCAACATGGGCCTCTTTACATACAGATATACTTGTTTCCTCCATACTGTCATGGCCCTCTCCAGATAGATCTCTTTCCTCCATTTCAGCTATTTGATCAGTTTGCATGAAAATTTCAGTATCTGAAATTGCTTGGGTTTTGGCAATAGACAGATCTGTGCTATCACCATCTCCAAACTCTTTTGGCAGCGAGATAAAGTTGTGGTTCTGTATTCCGTCTCTGCTCACATCTGTCCTGGCAGGAACATCTCTCTCTTTATTGCACAAGTTGGGGGCACATTTATCAGTTTTAATTTCAAAGTTTTGGTTCCCATCTTCCAGCCTCACATCGGGCTCTACGTCAGTGATAACCTGGATGTCAACACAGACCAAGTTTTCTTCCCTTCCAGGGGCACACTTGCTCACATCTCTCTTAGCAACAGCAGGAGTTTCTTCTTGATCTGAAGCACTGCTTTCATCAGTACTTCGTCTGTTTTCATGACCATGACCATGACCAATGGACGAAGAATCAACGTTATCATAATCACTGTCACCATGGTACACATTGCTACTTTTATCATTATCACTGTCACCATGGTAACTGATGTTACTGTGCTTATCATAATCACTGTTACTATGGAAGCCCATGTTGCCCGTAGTATCATAATCACCATCGCTATGGTCAACACACTCACCCATAGTACTGCTATGGTCAACACACTCACCCATAGTACTATGTTTATCATAAACACTGTCACTCATGTTACTAACGTTGTCATAATCACTATCACAAAGGTTACTGATTATCTCAGCGGGTGAGAGGTGACACTCTCCATGGCTTTCCTTGTTGACAGACTCGGAGACCCCAGGGGTCTGTGCACTGAGATGACCCACTTCTGGCAAGGGGGCCACAAATGTCACGTCTGCTTCTGCCGACCTTGAATCTTCTGTATGCACTGTCAGGTTTTCACCAAGCTTCTCGGAGAGATTGCCATTCATGAGATCAGTAGTGGAATCACGCCTTCTGTTTGAAATACCAGCTTCCTCTTCATTAGTATCCATGTTTTGATATCTCTCAGCATGAATGTTAATATCACGAATTAATTTTAGCTTTGCTGCTTCAGTGAATGCAGAAGATGCTGTGTCCTGCTCTTGTTCAACTTTGACATCAACATTTTCTAGGAAAGCATGTTTACCATTTTCATTTGAATGTCGATCAGTGAATATTGTGTTGTCAATATCTGCTTCGATTTTAGATTGTCGTCTGCTTCGTACCATAGTTGTTTCACAGCCTCCATCAACAACTTTCTCAAAATGGGATCTAATGGTCTCAAAGTCCACCTTCTCTTCACACACCGAGTCTTCATCTCCAGCCATTTCCAGTTTCCTTTTAGCAGCATTTTCAGCTTTCACATGCCTGTCCATCTTTATCCAACATTTGCTCAAGTCCATGTCCTCGGCGTCCGATGTTGAAGTTTCCAAGTCATCATCAGTGTGTCGGTCTAGCAGATTCCAGGTGGTCTCTGGACCGGGTCTGTAGTCCGAGTCACAGGATGACTCCCTGTCAGTGTTCCTGTGACGTCTGCTGAACCTAGGCATCCTGGCGTCATCACGGTCATCCTTATAGTCCTCGACTTCACTTCCGCTTTCACCATCGGACAGGAACTTTTTCATCCAGATACCTCCTTCACCCCTTATCCATTTGTATTTCCGGGTGGGTGAGGGTGATGGTGTGGCAGGGGGCGTGTCCGGGACTGGTGACCTCACCAGGCGCTCGCTAAGACTCCTCCTGATCTCCGCCACCCGGTACGTCTCCACCTGCTTGCTGTCCATCTTTACCTGGTCCGTGTGTTTTTTCTCCAGTGTCTCCTCATACTCTCCGATAGTCTTCTCCACACTGTTGTAAGCAGAAGACAGAATACTGACCTTAGGCGTTGGCTTGCTCAATAATTTACTTTTGACTGCTTTCCAACGAAGAAGTGACGTGGTTGCAGTTGATCTCTTCAGCACTTGCTTCGACGTAGCTTCACCTGAAGGTAATGGAATTCCTGACGTCTTGTCAGACCTACATGCTTCTATGGATACTTCTTCGGGTGGCGTCTCCACGGTCACATTTGTTTGTCCAGGAACAATTGTCAGGTTACGTTCACTGCCATTGGCAATATTGTCTGAATGTGTGTTATTAGTGACATTCTCACAATGACTGCTACCCTTAGCCAAGTTGTATATCTCTGTAACTTCACTGTCCATAATGTGAGGCTCGCCATACATTCCACCATCACTCATCAAGGAAGTAGTCTTGAGCTTAAATGCACTTTTATCTGGGATATCTTTGATAGGATGGCTGTTGTTTTCTCTTCGCTCAGAGTCAGATTGCCTGGTCAGACCTGGATCTGGGCAACTCGCACCAATTCTACCATCCGCTGACCTCGATACTTTCGGTTTAGGTGAAATAGCCGGAGGCGGACCTTTTGTTGAATTTTCATTTTTGACAATTTCCATGATGGGATAATGATTGTCTTCTCTCTGTACATTGCAGTATGGCCATGTGGCCTGGTCAGTCGTGGGCAGGACAGCAGTTTTGCTACAATTGTCATTTGCTTGGATAATACTGTCTGGTCCAAGACAAGCAGCAGTATTTTCTTCATGTATAGCATGTTCTGTTATGATCTCTTCTATCTGAGCAATGTCGTCTGCTGTCATATCTTCTACCTGTATAGTGTCATCTGCTTGGTTATCTTCCACCTGTGCAGTGTCATCGGCTGTGATATCGTCTATCTGTGTAGCATCGTCTGCTGTGATATTTTCTATCCGTGCAGTGTCATCGGCTGTGATAGCTTCTATCTGTGCAGTGTCATCGGCTGTGATATCTTCTATCTGTGTAGCGTTGTCTGCTGTGATATTTTCTATCCGTGCAGTTTTATCGGTTGTGATATCTTCTACCTGTGCAGTGTCGTCTGCTGTGATATCTTCTACCTGTGCAGTGTCGCCTGCTGTGATATCTTCTATCTGTGTAGCGTCGTCTGCTGTGATATTTTCTATTTGTGCAGTTTTATCGGCTGTGATATCTTCTACCTGTGCAGTATCGGCTGCTGTGATATCTTCTACCTGTGCAGTGTCGTCTGCTGTGATATCTTCTACCTGTGCAGTGTCATCTGCAATGAGGGATGTAACGGTGACACTCGGTTCACTTTCCTCATGGCTTCCATCAACAGACTCCTCATTCACCCCTGCACTGGCTTCTGTTACAAGAATAACTCCCTCCTCCCTTGTACAGCTGATATCACGGACAGTAGACCCATTGTCTTCACAGAAAGTCTGGCACCTTTCATCATCAGTCTCTGCATTACTGTCAATTCCATCTTCCAGAGTTTCCACATGTACAGACAATGACGAACCAGACAATGATGAGCCAGACAATGACGAACAGGGTGCTGGGATGTTGTCATTAGGAGCAGCCGTTGTAATGCCGTCATCAGAAGAGTCGTCATTTTTCAATGCAAATTCAATTGAAATAACATGTGGCTCAGGAGACTGGGCATGAGAGTTGTCAGATATTTTATCACCCTCAGATGAACACAGACTTTTTATGCAAACACTAGTGTTTTCTTTAACCTTATTCAGTTTTACAGAAGCAGAATCTTGCTGAAATCTGGCAGGGATGGCCTTTTGTTGAGCCCTAGACGCTAAACTCTTTCTCACTGAGCTTTGCTTCAACAATTCAGATTTGTGCACTGGTTTATATGTTTGAATTCTGCTTGAAGCTTTATTTGCACTGTCTTTCCTGGTTTCAAACTTGGTCACAGCGAACTTTAATTTAGTGTTTTGCGGATGGTTAGCTAAAACAGGGCTTGCAATGTCTTCTATTTCTAATTTTGATGTATGACAAGGCTCTGTAGACCTTGTGGAGTCGGCTTTTAAAATAATCCTGCGCTGAATGGGCATATTATCATAGCCATCTGCATGCAAGTTGCGCTGATCAATGACAAGTCTGTTTTCAGGAACTCGTGTTGAAAGCTTATCACCGCTCACACTTGGAATCCTACTTACTGCTTGGCGATCATATTTCTTGTCTGAACACTTATCAGTTTTATTCTGGTCTGTGGAGCCAGGCCTGCCTCCTACACCGGCACCGTTATAATTCACATGAATCTGGAAACTGGGTGTGTTTTTAAGCCTGGTATCTGCTGGTTTAACACTGGTTTCACACGGTGCCACTGGGTCTATCTTCACTATACCCGGTGACATCACTACGATGGTAGATTCCTCCATGTCCGTGGTATTATTTAGGTACGAGTCATGATCTTCTTCCGTTATTGGTCCAGTCACCTGGTCTCCATGAACAGTTTGGTCAGGTTTGTCAGATACAAGACCTCTCACAGCTTCCTGGGGTATGTCTTGTGGGTGGGGTACACTATCCCCAGTGGTCCGACACTGAGATTGGACATCTGTCACATTCACTGGATCCTGGTTCTCTGTATCACAGGCCTCATCTTTGACATCGAAATTAGTCAAGTCATGAGTGTACACAGGCCCATCTTCATTAGTGAGAGAGTAATTAATCTTGTCCTGACAAATAGCATGTAGGTATCCATTGCAGTCAGTCTGCGTGTGCCTGTTGTCTCCAGTAGTCTGCTGCGTATGTCTGTTGTCTCCAGTAGTCTGCTGCGTGTGAGTGCTGTCTACAGCCAGGTCTCCAGTGTTCTGTCCCTCCCTACACAAGACTGGATCCCCTAAATTGAAACTTGATCTGTCGGCATCTCCTGTGAGCAGACTTTTTTCCAGTCTGCGTGAACTGGCTGATCTTATGTCTCTGATCATCATACCATCCCCTCCTGGTTCTACGCTGGCCAAGGGAGTTTCATCTCCAGCTTTGAAAGTATCCAAACTTCCCTGGCCCCGGGATGAATCACAAGCTCTGTGCAGGGCCTCTAAGCCAGCTGTCTCTGGGCAGCATCCTCTGCCTGGGCTATCTGCGACTCCAGAAATATGAACCAGTTTATTTATTGAGATTTTATCATTTTTATCAAACTCCCGTTCCAACTCTTCTCCATTTTTATCGCACCCCGTGAATTCCTCAGTTGAAGAGAGTTCTGCCTCCTCCACGCTTACTGCTGCTATTGACACTGCACCTCTGCTATCTACCCTCCCTTCAGACTTAATTTCTTTAACCTGAGATAATTCCAAGTGTATACCGTCACATTCTGTGAGGGAGCTAGCCCTATCTGAGGAGACATTAATCACAGAAGTTTCCCCAGTACCTGGGCCTTCCATTCCAGTAGCATCACACCTAGCACAGCCTGGGGTGGCAGCCTGCTGGGAGGCCCCTCCTACCTCATGTAAATCTTTATTATTGGTAAAGTTTAGTTTATCGGGTAATCCCCCCTCCACTAGAGAAGCATCAAGGGGGGAATGAGTGCAGTGCTTCACTGGCAAGCTATTTATACCTGGCACCAGATCACAGTTTGTTGCCAGTTCTCGTTTACTTTGACCAGATGTCTTCGATGAGAGATGTTCTGTCTCTTGTGTCCACTCACACAATGCATTATCTGACCGACTGCCACTCACGTGGTTCATTTCAGGTTTGGGGTAAAACATATCTTCCCTATCAGTTCCCATATCCACCTCCGACAACCTGGGAGCAGCCGGGGTAATCAAACCCTGCTTAACCCGGGCATGTGTTACCCTCTCACCCTCCAGACCCTCACTGCAAGTTTCACTTGTTATCACCTGGCTGGCAGGGGATATTGCCCCGTATTGCCCCTCTTCTTTGACTTCCTCAATCAAGTGGGTATCAGCTTGCCTCCGCCTGTGTTTACTGCTGTCAGGAGTGTAATTGTACAGATTATCTTTTGATGTACTTTCCTGTCTTGTGTCAGGTAGGAGATCACTGCCACACAGACCTCCCCTTGCACTCTGACCTGTGGGCAGAGACAGGTCGCCCATTACAGGTATATTAGTTCTAGGATTGTCACTCGAACCCACGGCACTGTCAATTAAAGATTTACTGTCACTAATTGGAGACTGACCTGTGTTTCTGGTTTCACATGATTCTACACATGTATTTCCGACTTCATTGTCTGTATTGATTAACTGTATAGGTAAAAGTCCATCTGTTTCACCATTTTCTGAAGCAAGCATATTTTTCACATTGTTTGATTTTAAAGATAATGTTTCTACTTGCTCAGCACCACAAGAATCATTAGTCTTAATTTTGTCAGGTTGACTAGTATTTTTTGGTTTTGACACTTTCAACTGTTGTGGAACTTTAGTTGGCTTGCTGATGAATGATGCTGGCTTGGTGCCATACTGCCGTGTTGTACAAGGTACTTTTGAGGGTACTCGTGACGCACCAGGTTTAATCTTGGCTCCAGCTCTGGTCGGCACCTTCGACACAGGTGGGTGATGTATGGCCGAGCCCCTACCCACAGACGAAGCCCTGGACACGCTGGACAAATCCGAGCAGATTGACCAGGCGTCATCGTCAAACCGACTGTCAACTGAACCCTCTCTTGTTGAAGGGCGACTCATGTCACTAAGATCTATTTCAGCAGGGATTTTCAGTCTCATAAGTTCCAGTCTTTCAGCTGTGTACCTCTGCTCAAGAGGCAAGGATCTCAGTGCATGTGATTTCTTCAGACCAGATTTCTTAGGCAATCTTGATTCATTAATTTTGGGTGATCGAGGCACTCTCTTGATGGTTCTTGGACTACTGATACTACTGGTATTAGACCTGGGTGGCAATGAAGATGACGTTGGGGATTTCTTTGATTCTGATTTAGGAGACCCTGGTGAAGATGGAGAAACTCTTGAAGTCAGACGAGGTGATGATGGTGATTTCTTAGAGTATGACTTTGTCACATGAACCTTCTTTGCTTCAGATTTCACAGAGGTTAGAGATTTAGGTATATTTCTCACTTTCTTGGTCTCAGTAGATTGGTCTTTGGATGAAGTATCTGGTCCATGCTTTCCCTGGTCCACTTCTTCTTGCTTGTCTGTGTCGTAGTCGCTGATACTAGGAATGTTGTCCACCACGCTACAATCAGTATCAGTTTGAGACATGGGGGACGACTCTCGCTGTTTACGGTTAAGATTTTCCTTCATATTTTTCTTCTTCAATGTTGATTTGGAATCACTTGGAACATCACAGATGGATCCTTTGGCACAAATAATGTTTGTATCACTGGAATACCCTTTTCGTGGTGCTTTACTTGCCTCTGCGGGTTTGAATCTTGTACCTTGAGGCAAACTTGAAACCGGAGGAATACTCTTCATAGATTTGCTAATCTTGCTTTTCAATACATTCTCTCTAGTTGGAACTTTGCTTTTAGGCGTACTCCCTCCTGGCAATCTGGAAGCCTTGGGCAACTTGGATTCCACTTTGTTAGCTTTAGATGTTGATGAGCCTGAACTTGGAACGCTATCGCAGTCATCGTCTGCCACCGACACAGATGACCGTGGGGAGTTCGAGACACTCCGAGCTGTCTGATTATGCTGGGACTCGGATACCTGGCTCTTGCATGATTCAGTTCGTCCTATGCCACTCCTAACCTGTTGACTTGTCTTCGCTTCCATGGTAGACTGGCCTTTCTTTATCTTGTTAGCTTTATCTTTATTAGTAGACTTTTCAGCTGCTGATGACTTCATAGATACTGATGAAGTGTCAACATTTTTTGTCAGACTAGAACTACCTAATGTTGATTTGACTGAAACATTGTCTGGTTTCTTCTTACGACTTTCCATCTTAGCTAGGCTATTTATTGTAGACACTGATTTATTTGATTTACACAAAGTGTCAGGTGTACATGATGTTGTTTCTTTTTCATTAGAATCTGAAATCTTATCTCTTTCTTCAGTGTCGTTTACATTATCACTAGAATCTATATTATTAGTAAATGATGAAATAGTCACATTAGAATCTTTTTCTGTGTGCGTCTTATCACTATCTGATTCCTGTATATCAACACTGGTTTTGCAATCAAGTGCGCTTGCAGCAGGAGCGTTCTTTCTACATGTCTCACCTATCTTCTCTTTCTTTACTTTCCTCCCTGTTTTCATCAGTTCTCCGTTCTGATGGCCTGTTCCAGGGTCGTATCGCTTGGCAGAACTATCCTTTGATCTTCTGGAAATGTTTCCACTTTCCCTTTCCGAGCTGCTCCTATCGCCAGTATTTTCCACAACACTTTTTACTTCACTGGCAAATGTTCCCAGGTCGGTGTGCTTCTTCTGCCTTCTGGTTTCACAAGTGTGAATTTTGTGCATCACATCAATATCACACTGACAGACATGCTTCTCTATGTTAGTACCGTCCATGTCAGTCAGCGCATCCTTGTTGCTATCCTGAATAACAGTATCCACCTCAGAAACCTGTTCTTCAATTAGGCCCAATTTGTCTTTCACAGTTTCGTCCACTTTCTTTGTAACATTGGTTGGCACATCAGATTTTGAACTGTGGTGTGTGGGTAAAACACTACAACTTTTTGCAGTGATGGGTTTCTTTCTGAGTTTCTGATGGCAGTCAGTAGTTGATTTATCACTGACGCCAGTTGATGACATGGATGCGCGGGTAGATGGCTGCAGCTCGTTCACAGTCTTATCCTGTATAGATGTGGATTTCATACATTTTGATTTCACAGAAACTTCGGTCTTCTTACGGTTTTTACTTTTCCTTTCCATCGGAGGAGACAAAAGCAGGTCTGGGTTTGTGGGAGATCTCACCCTTGGTATTAGTTTCTTAGCCATTTCAGGACTGCTCTTAATTGCAGAAGAAATTGTGGGCCTCATTAACCTAGAGGTACTGTCACTGGCTTTCTTCTTGGCAGCCTCTCGTAACCCTACCCCAGAGTTGGCCTCTCTCCTCTCAGATGAATTAATCTCCAATGAAGCCTGGCCAATCTGCCGTTTTAATCTCTCACCCTTATGTTTGGGAGGTATCGTATTCTTCTCTCTAAGTGGCCCACTTGACTTGCTGGCCATGGTGATGTTCTGGTCACTGCCACGCTCTACTGCTGATTGGTCATGTCCAACACGGGCATTATTGTCGTATATACACTGGCGATTACCGCCACTTATTTCACCATCAGCATAGGCACAGTAAGTATCCACAATGCTAGGGTTATCACCTTCAGTACTTGTCTGTCTAATACCATCCTCTGGCAGATTAGAATTAATCCAATTCTGGATGGCATCTGCACTTTTTTTTCCAGTCTCGGGACAACACAGATTGGAAGATACAGAACGCGGACTACCATTCACATCTGTGCAGAGTTCAGTCTGGGCAAGGTTTGATACACGTGTGCATAACGAGCCTGGCGACTGATCACCTTTGCTCCTTACCCCCTTTCTCTCCTTATCAGCATGAGGTAATAACCTCGAGCCGATTCTCTTTCCTGCTTCTAATGATTTCTCTCCTGCATCTGCTTCTGTCAGATTTCCCGCTGCATTTATGACATTCACAGATGTGAGTTGGTTCTCCTCAGAGAGTGCATGTGCATCTTCCTTAGGTAACGTCACTAGATATGACACACTATCTGAAATTAGCAGCAGCCCTGTCTTCTCAGGTATCTCGCCTTCCCTGATTTTACTC
This sequence comes from Lepetodrilus gordensis, assembly GCA_034780695.1. Lineage (NCBI taxonomy): Eukaryota > Metazoa > Mollusca > Gastropoda > Lepetellida > Lepetodrilidae > Lepetodrilus > Lepetodrilus gordensis. The sequence continues at coordinate 13,786 of JAVCKX010122542.1, forward strand.
TCACTTGTACTTGAAGTTTTTCTCCCAGTTTCACAAACCTGAGAAGAGCCAACTCGGTGCTTCAATGATTTACCACCTCCTGCCAAAACACTGGAAGACGTAAACTGCGACGGGGAATGGCTTTCTCTATTTTTTACTGTTGGTTTTCTATCATGAGCCTCATCAGAGCCTGTCTCTTCATTTGAAATGGCTTTAACATGCCTGAGCAACTTTGTGTTTGTGTGGATGAGAGATTGAGCATGCTTCTGTGTTCCCTGGCAATGCGGAGTGCCAGATTCATTTCCACTAACTTTTTCTATAACTTGGCACACACTGAAGTTATCGAGACTAGTACAGTCTGAAAGGGAAATATATTTACGTAAAATTTGCATATAATTATAATAAATTCTATGCGCTATATGCTCACCAGATGATGATATAAATATTTAAAATAATAATACAGATCATGCCCTGAACCAGGTATGTACGTCACTTGCAGGTTCATCTTCCTCAACCCTTGTGACAAAACTGTACCTGACATTGCAATGCATGCATTACTCTATTCATAAAATGACGCAGTGTGATTGTTTACATTTGAATGACAGCTGAAACCGATCCGTGAAATATGTCCGTGTTGTGAACACTTGTTTAGGGTTATTTACTAAACGAGTCATCGTTAATCGTACACTTACCGTTACTCAGCAATCGCCTGTTGCCGACGTCCGTCCGTTCACATACCGTGGAGGCTAATCCTGTTATCAACCCATTTTCCTTGTCTGCTTGATCACAACTCGTACATTTCTGACCGTGGACGATGCATTCCTGGTCTTGTCCATTCCGTCCAGCGTGTAATTTTTTACTGTCAATTGTTTTAGAATCAAACGATCTTTGACACTTTTCCCGCTTGTCTGCACGTGGCACGTGTCGCGCGGTGTCGTCTGCTAGCACTGTCGTCTGCCCGCTGGGCGAGTCCACGGAAACCCTGTCAGTGTTCTCGATTTGCCTGCACCCAGCCACACCTCTACCCTGCACACGGGCCTCGACAGAATGCAACACCTTCTCGTCTGATAAGCCTGTTATATTCACCTCACTTGCCGCGCACCTTTCACCGTATCGGATTTCACGTCGTCTGCTCGCTTTACAATCCGTGCCATTTCGATCTGAGGATGTTATCTCTTCTTCGACTAAATTACCTGACAGAGAGATTGTGTCCGTGTTTAGGTAACTAGCGACACGACAATCTGTCTTAGAGGATGTGTTAACAGCCACCCCTCTCTTTCCTGCTTGTCCACGTCCGGTAACAGAAACCCGCTTACCACTGGGCTTTGAGAGCACTGCGATTTTACTGCCTTTCAAGCCTCGCGTTACACCGCATTTCTCTCCCTTTTTCTCCATACCATTCGTTAAACTGGACGCATGCTCGAGAGGTACTTTCTCCGATATTTTCTCACATTTACCCCGCTTCCTGGCACCGACACTTCCGCTCTTTGCGAGACCTCGGAGAGTGGATTCCTTCTGAACCACTGACAACTCACTCTTGCCATTCTCAACACCAGTAATATTATATCTGCACTTTTTCTTTGCGGCTACATCGTGAGACGTGCATCCTGTCCCATACTTTAAACTTTTCCCTTTCTCCTGAGAATTGACATCGGACTTGTTTCGGTGCTGACAGAGACCCGACGGTGGGTGGCAACCATTTCTCCGTATCCCCAGGCCTACCTGGCCGCCGTTTGATGAGTTCTGCAGGTATCTGCCATGGCTAATGTTACATAACACCGACTTACTCTCTCCGAGATGAGCGGGAGAACATTTGTTCGCTACAGTCTGCCTATCAGCATAATGCCTCCCCTGTCTTTGTGAGGCAAACTGAGGCAGACGGCCGAATGGAGAGGAGGTTTGGTCGACCCGAACTTTACTTGATCGATCAATAATCGCCGGAGCCAAAACTTGGCAAAGTCCACTGTTCTCTCTGCAACTGCTTCTCAAACGCGAACTCTGGACACGATGTAGAATAATTGCGGAAGTTTTGGAAGTCGATGGCTTGTTTCGTCTGTTACTGGTACCCACGGGTGCACCGGTGTCCCTAGTCTGGATTATGTGTTGTCTGACTGTCACGCTCGCATTGTCTCCTCCTTCCGCTGTCACTGACAATCGCTGCAGTGCACATTCTGGCTGAACACCACCATCCCGACAACATGTTCCGACATCAGTGTTGTTGTTTTTTCTGTCGCTTACAACGCCAGTCAAGCTTTGTTTATTTGTAAAAGTGTGTTTGTTAGTCTTTCGAGATTTGTCGTTGCCCGCGAGTCGGTCTACGACTTTTGATCGATTTCGGTTACTGTAAGACATCGCCATGGTATCAAGAACATGATAAACCCGTTAATCCACGCGGCTTATAGTACACACGCTTAGTCAACGACTCAAAGGTCGATATACTTCTTTATGCCAACAAATTCCAAACCTGAAATGATTAAAAACTATAGTTATATATATACTTGCATACTCAATTTTTGATAAGATCACTAAAGATATCCTTGTGTACACTCGAAAGTTGCAAGTCATAACGTGTAGCTATGTTATAGGCTATGTATACAGGCCTATATAACGCATTAGTCATTCAACAAAACTGCCTCGTCGTAATGTTAAGTATTTGTGACAGTGGTGACAACTTGCATTCGTATATTGGATATAGTTTTAATGTGATATACTGTAATTGTATTCAATTATGTATTCTATATTAGGGTAATGCTGTTCTGTCGCAATCTTGTATTCTGCATACAACTGAACAGTTTCCTCAGTAACGTTACGTAAAATGATTGGTGTGAAAATGGGTTTCCATTATATTACTCCTTTTGCATGTATGCGGGTTAAAACACCTTATGTCACGGTGACCGCTAAACCCCTGTTCACAAACGTGCCTACTACTTCAAGCACTCTGCATAAATATATACAGACGAGAACTGATACCTGAATGTAAAACTTTCCATTTTTACAATTCCAACACGCATTTTGCCTCTAAAATATTGATTTTGTGATCGTAAAGCGATTCGCAACAAGACTATCTGTATTTCAACTTGTGACCCATATCATACCGCCACATATAGCTTATTCTGCAGTCACTACATTCAACATCTTCATGCCGTATGTTCATTCACTTCCTGTTGAAAATGCATTCACTTCCGGTGAGACGCTCATTCGCTTTTATATAATGTTTGTTGACTTCCTATCGGACGTAAATATTCACTATTTATGCAAACTTTTTATTCAAGGGAAGACTCGTCCATTCCCTGCGGGATTAAGTCGTATGCAATGGATTTAATTAAGCAAATTAAGCTCCCAGAGAATAATCAATACCATCACATTAAACAACAGAAGCGAGACTTCCTCAGACGAGGTATCAGGGAGGAATTAATATACACCATCTTTGAGTGGCGTCCGCATCAAATCAAGCTAAAGTGAGAACGACTAATTTAATAGAATAAGATTGACTTGGTGAATTGGCAACCCGCCGAGGTTCACCAAAGGGGTAGTTGCTGTAAGTAGGGAGGAAGAAATAGGCGATAGCTACAATCTGCACTAAAATCTTGTATACAATTGTATACCATTATTAATTGTGTTATTTGATTTTCCTTGTTCAAGTTTTCCTTCAACACTTCCTGATATTGCCAACACGCATTGAATGTATTATGTCCGTATCTGATCTGTCCCACATTGGCCGATCTTTGTTAATTAGTTCATGAATATACAGTGATGAAAATATCTCGCCAGCTTCTAATGTTAACTTTTAGCACACTTCCCGCCTTGGTATACTATCGCTGATTACGAGGATAGTCCCAGTAATGCTCATGTGGTATTCCTCAACCCTCAATTTTGGTGATTACGGGTGTGACGATCAAAAGAAGCCCAGATCACGTTTAATAATCTACTTTCAGGTCATTACATGGGTGAAGTATGGTTGGTAATAGTGAAATAATTTCATGATTGTCTGTGACAGACTTTAAGGAACACCTGTTCATTATACTCGTATAAGTTAAGAAACAGCGAAGGTATACATCAGAATTAGGTGTTTAGGAATACCTACATAATACTAATATAGACTAACAAATATACAGTAGGTAATGGCTAGACGTACCATTATAAGACTTGTTATGAGATCCTCCGTGTATAGACGTCAGCAACCTGTGCCCGTAGGCTTATAGACTGTATATGTATATATACTGGATCCAATGTTGTATAACAGCCAGTGTATTATAGTTGCAAATGCTGCCAACACTACACCTTCACTATACATGTACCTGCGCCCAGTTGTACTGCTGTGCATCAACGAGTATAGCACTCCGGCTTCCCAATCAGTCATACCAGGAAACATTTTATCCTTGGTGTAATATAAGGCTATATAAGCAAAACCAGTGGTTTCATTCAAACATATAGTTTGACATGATCTGCATTTGGGAGGCATGACCCAATTTGGGAGAATATTTCGGTAAATACTCACATGGAATAAAATAAAATAAAAGTAAAGAAAGTTTTCAATATTAAAAGATTCTGTCGACTCTATAATCGATCACCAAATACATATTTTGAACTAAATATAGGTTTCTCAATCCAGTAAGTATGTATCAAGATTTTCTACCAAGTATATATGTCTCAGTCATGCCAAACTCACTGTAGGCCTATACTATTATGTTCAATTTGATTTTCTCGAGACTAATGACGTTTCTTTTGGGGGTAACTGCTGCTTGACAGAACAGAAGAGAAGAGAACAGCTAGTTATTCTGGAAACTGTTACTATTTTAAAAAGCAGTGTTGATTAGACTGATTACTGACTGCGTGACTTGCTATAATTATCTTGGGGCCAAAACAATTTTTCTAAAGGTTTTAATTGAATTCAAAATACAATATAATTAAATGAAGCGAAAGTCTACTGTAGAACATGACGGACAGACACATGGCTTAAGTGGGCTGTACAAAACATATGGTTCTAATGCGGGCATGTTGACCTATAGGCTATGGCGCCGTTTGAACATGGACACCCTTATGGTGGAACTACTGTTCTGTGATCTATGTTTTCATCATCTGGCACATCCGGGAATTAAACTTGTTGGACCACGTGCTGGTATCTATTCAGGGGAAGGCGATATTTGTTTGGAGTCGTGGATAGAAAGTGCACCAGTCTTGTATCCGAGCTGGCTCAACAAGCTCGCATCTCGTTAGAATATATTACGCCAATCTGATTGCGTATACCCCCAACTTCCGGTCAGCAGATGGCGCATAAAATAGGCTTGCGTACGAGGTTTCCATCAGAATGAAATAAGAGTATTTTGCACATATATATGCTGATTTCAGAATGCGTGTCGTATGCATCATCCTATAATCTAAAATTAAAGCTCTGCAGTATCTTCCTGTCAGCCGTCAACACTGAGCGCTGATCGAGATGGTCGGATGATGACGCCATATTGCAGTCAAATAGGCAGTGCACACAGTGAAGCTCCAACTGCCAGTGTGCATAATGCAGATGGTCGACTGCTTGATCTGCAGATGGTGAAGTTAGGTACAATTTAAACATTACAGATAGCACTGCGTTATGTGGCATACAGACTGATTCTTAAAACATTACTTCCAATGTGAAGTGTTGTAGATGAACGTGAATAAGGTGATAACCAGATGTTATATAACTACGTTTACACCTAGTTCACATCCTCGAGTCCCTGACGTAGTAACTTCTCAAACAATACTGAGTCTGAGTGCTATACAACTGTGTGCACGATAAGCTCTGGATATATATCGCGATGCAAGAAAAGCGGCGATTCATCGATGCATCGGTGAATCGTTATTCCAGTTAGGTATGGGCATCCTGCCTATAGTACTGGTTCAATTCTGATAACGTTTAAGTTCCCAATCTATTGTCAATTAAGTTTGGCCTCGTAGTGAAAACGAACCAAGAATTAATTCGATTAATATACATATATAACTCTTACCAATCGTGTTACATATTTTATCAACCAACATCTGACAGTGACCCACACAATACGTATGTCATGAACCATGTCATTAACTTCCTTGCATGGCTGACAAACTATTACAGTGGAGATGGGTTACTATAGTCAGGATGTCCTTGTCACACCCAAGTAACACTATTTATCATATCAAGACCAACAGTCGTATAGACAGACAGACAGACCTAATTCGTATAGATAGGAGTGCATATTCATGGGCTTTACAGGCGAGCTTCGGTCGTAAGCTACGTATCGGGTTGGTGCGGACTTAAATAAATATATAATAATCACACCCAAGAGAGATCAGGATTAGCCAGTATTTATATTTTAATACGTTACTACGGTCTGACTAACGCCTCTTTATAGCACAGATCTTACTATAATTATTAAATCGCAGCAGGAAACAGCCTTTCAAGTATTAGCGTGTTGTTTGAGCGTCGTGTGACCCAGTTGCATGGTAAATTGTCCCTTATAAATAGTGATCACACGCGTGTTTTCTATGTCGGCGCATTTCCTGTCAAATAATGGCCAAGAGGTCAATGTTCAATGGAAATGTGACCCTGAATTGCAAGGTACATCACCGTTAGGTGTGTTCAACTTATTAATGAGAACATATTTAATCATTCAGTATGATATGAGAATATAATATTATCATGTTTATTTGAGAATTAATAATTAAACTATAAACATGTATAACTTGTTTAATACGGATGAAATAATATTAATATAGTATTTCTAGTATCCTACTGTAAATATTTTAAGAAACGTGAAAATAATTTTACATATCAAAATATATGTTGTTTTATTATAACGAATGTTATATAGGCCTACTACATGTACGGTATACTTATGACTTTTGTCCATAGCATAAACATGGTACAGTATACTATGTAGTGTATATGAGTAGCATTATGATATACCTCGTTATTGCCTCGTGGGCAGGCACTATCATACATTCAGTTGTAGACATCCGTCGTTTGTAGATTGGAGTTTGAGGAACGTGGGTTATCGATGAACCGCCATTAAGTACGCACATATAGTTTAGGAGGGCATTGCACAGATTTAAGGGGTCGTAACGTTGTATAGAGGTTTCCGGACCTTGTAGTAACCGACTGATTTGTAATACTACTAAGAACGCTCTCCAGATAGGCAAATACATAGATAATTTATAATACTAAGAATACCGGTACGTAACATGTGTCAGTGTATACCGTACTCTTCAGACACATAATAACGAGCACAGACAGTTTGGTCTAGACACTGTTGAAACTAATTGTGTGATTATCAGCTTTTGTTTTATAGCATTTTAATTAATGCTCAGCGAAATCATGAAATAGGATAGTAATAACATAAAATATATTTTATGAATGCTATTTGGAATACAATTACGGGCTGTGTTTAGCCTATGTAGGCTAGTACTGTAGAGTGGACCACATGACATCATCTATCTCAGTATATACGTGTACATAGTAATGATTATTCTATAGATAGTTGATATAATATTTTATTATTATTATTATTCAAAGTCTTGTGAGTGGACACATCACATATTGATGACGGACAGGACATCCGTTACTGCAGGCTGCGTGGACTATAGGTCTTTAGAATGATCAGAATATGGCTGAGAATCGGGTTACCACACGACTGAGGTCACGGTGACCAGACATGTGCACTAATCAATGGAAGGGAAGCCAATGATGGTCAATGACATATTTATAGAACTCGATGGACATTTCAAAAGAGATCGAGTAATCATGCCGAGCTAAACACGGCTTGGAGAAAAGTCCACGCAATAGAACAGGCGATATGCACACAATACATCTTCATTGACCTATGCTTAGTTTAGTTGTTTGAGAGGTAGGCCTATTCCTGTGGAATAACTCTAAGAACAACACTATAGTATATCATATATGTATGTGATTGCAGCGAACTTCATCGGAATAACAAGGTATTTATGATTTGTAATTTAAAACAAATGAAAACCTGTTGCCATTATAGTTAAAATGCTTTACTCCATACTCACTCACTCACTTTATTCTTGTGAACAGACAGACTTTACTTTACTTTAGATTTGGTGGAATATGTGCATA
>JAVCKX010122543.1:0-11172 GCA_034780695.1 Lepetodrilus gordensis
ATTGATGGCAGTTGAAATATGTCGTTCTTGACGGATATGCATTTTCGATATGCAGTTCATTGGTAATCAAGAGATCACAGTTGATGCAATTATATTGAAATGTGTAATCCTTGTAGGTATAAACTAGAAAGTAGCATATGATATAGATCACAGATATTTACTCATGGACATAATCTCTCACTACAAAAGTGGTGTCAGGTCGGAACAAGAACTTTTCAAGAATATTGGAATCTGAACACCCTTTAGATACTTAAATTACTTTTACTCAGACAAATGTAATTTAGCATCCTGTATAAAATTACAATTACAATTATTATTATTATTAGTAGTAGTAGTAGTAGTATTTGGATACCCATTTGCATAGAGCAACTATCCAGGGTATCGTTTCTCGAAACTCTCGTAGCCGCTAAGGGACCATAGCACTCTTTGCCAGATAGCTAATACATTGCTAAGAGAGTGTTATGGTCCCTTAGCGACTAAGAGAGCTTCGAGAAACGATACCCTGAATAACTACTCAAATGCGCTTTGGGAAATGGGAGAACAAGGTTGATCTCAACGGAAATGATGTAAGAAATAAATGCAACAAAGAACACGTATATGTCGTAGATGGATTTATTGACATCACGTTAGCATTCGATGGCTTTACAGCTGCAGTAAGCTGGGTATTCTAAGTACTCGTAGGTCAGGAGGTCCCCTGGGGCTTGTGTAGGACACCACGCCCATACCCAGGATGACAGGTCCTCAGGCATACATTGGGCGGGGCCTGAATCTGCGCATGCGTTACACTCCTTCTGTCTGTAAAAGAAAAAATACTTATTTAATACGTGTATATAATGAGTAATTAATGAATGAAAGTTGAAAGGTATGTTAATAATGGTATATCTAAACCGTATATCTCTATAATTGTTTCTCTCTCTCACTCACTCTCTCTCTCTCTCTCTCTCTCTCTCTCTCTCTCTATCTCTCTCTCTCTCTCTCTCTTTATCCCTGTCTCCATCTCTATATCTCCCTCATTCTACCTTCGTCTCCCTTCCTTCCTTCCCCTCTCTTGCTCAGAAAGTTTAATCTCCGTGGTACAAGAACACAATTATAAAACACGATTACAACCTATATATTTATAGGTTAGCACACAACGTGTACTTCTAGATAGTATATGTTTGTACACGCATTCACATCACACTACAACGTACTGGCATGCATCCGTCTCGATGCCCTGTACATCCGCCTTGTAGATGTAACATGGATTCCCGTTCTTCAGAAACCCTGTGACCAAGTTCCGGTTGGGAGGGCAAACGGCCTTGGGTTTCCTAGCACCATTGAAAACCTCTGGGGATGGTGGGCTAGAACATAGAAAACGGAAACCCTGATGTAGTTGGATGGAGTCCTATGATGGATTTCTACAGATCGAGCTCCGCGATTACGAAACATTTTGAGTACGATTTCATGTTCACGCTCAAATGCTATGTGGATGTTTGTGAACAAAACTTTGAGTTGAGCCAGAGTTATAGTACTAAACTATCTGCCGGATGCAGTCCTTTGAGAATGAGGGTACTGCATTAATTACTTCATTATACTACCGTACCTTTGCTTGTTTATTAACGTGTAAACTGTTAAAGAAATAAGTCAATGACATCAGTTATTTTACTAACATTAATAACGTTATGTCAGGCCCTAAGATTACTCTTTAAACTAGTTATAGTTAGGCATATTGACATATTACTATGCATGCTCAATAACCTACACAGCCATCCTCTTCCTCCGCCTCCGGAAGAAGTTCCCAAAATTGCTGAAGAAGTTCCCGCGTATCCCTCCGCCATTTCTATGTCCCCCGCCTCCGATGAAAGCTGGCTTGAGACCAAAGTTTCCTGTAGGATTGCTAATGCCCTTAAACTTGCTGATTGGGTGAGAAAATCCGGTGGCATCGCCTGAGATTTGGTTGAACATCTGGTTGACATTGAAGGCACTGTGGCTAGGATTAACCTGTAGTGTATAACATGTATACCATTAATGCACTAGCGTAGCCATGCACTCACACACAAATCACTATCTAAGGTGGTCATTGTACAGCGATAGCTAGACTTGTCATCACATTTCGTTACATCCAGTATTGCAAATTAAAGTATACAGACCTAGTTATTTAGGTTTGAAGCTGTTTAACTTCAACCGTAGCCATTACATTGACCTAGAGATACGGTTACGGTACCTTAGTGACACTGTGTTGTATAGGAGAATATTCTTTGTAGATGGTTATATCAATATGCAATATATTATTAATATCATCATCATAATTATCATGATCAGCATCAGCTGCAGTACTACTATTAGTATCATCATGATTAGGGCAGGAGTAACTATCGTCATATTACTAAACAGTATTGCAATTGCCATTAATCGTAATCACTACTTTCGTCATTGTTATCGTCATCGTCATTATCTTCCTAGTCAGATAAACACGTTTACCTGAATGGTCCTAGCGCGAGATCTTGGAGAGCCTGATCTTCCCAAAGGAGAGTCCAAACCCAGGCCCGGGTTGGCATTTATGGGGGAAATCCCCGGGTTGGATCCAATAGGCGGAATTCCGGATTGTGGAGAAGCGATGCTGGCAGACTTTCCGGCGGAACCAGGATCCAAATATTTTCCGAATATCTGAATGGCCAGAGGACTGTTCTTGAATGCCGCATCCATTCTATCCCTGGAAATTGATGATCATAATAATAATAATCATAATACTGATGATGATGAATATTCTATTAATGATAATAATACTAATAATACTAATAATATATAATCATTACTGCTACTACGCATACTACTATCACCACCACCACCACTACTACTACTACTGCTACTACTACTACTACTACTACTACTACTACTACTACTACTACTACTACTATTGATTACAATACCAAAAAGATGAAGAAGAAGAAGAATGTTAATCTATATTACGAATATTACGGTAATGATATTTGATTAGAATAGTATTAAGAATATGTACTGCCATTTGTTCCGCCATCCATTAACATTTAGGTTAATATACAATGCCGCTTACAGTATGGTTTTGTTAAGTTTATCCACCCGTGGATCAAATTTGCTCTTCTGTACCAGGGAGAACGAGCACTTCTTGTTGTTAACCGGTGTTCCTCCCTCACTGTTACTGCTAGAAGATTGGCTGGAGTAGACGCCAACGTTGGTGTCGCCAGCGCCGTCGTCTCCAGCAGCGTTGCTGGCGTTGACGTCCGTAACGGCATTATTGTCTTCAGCGTAATCTACGCTGGGTCTGTCGGATTCAACTTTAGCGTTGCCGTATTGCATGAGTTCGTTGCTGTTGTCGTCGTTGCCGTCGCCGTCATTTTTGTGTACGTTACCGTTGTCGTATTGGGTGGGTTCATTGCCGTCGCTGTTGCCGTTGTTGACGTTGCCGTCAGTTTTATGTACGTCAGTGTTGTCGTATTGGGTTTGTTCATTGACGTCGCTTTTGTCCACGGTGCTATCGAGGTCGTGTACTTTCGGAGTTTCGTATTCCACGTTAGCGTTGTCGTAATGTGCGGGTTTCCTGACATCGCTATTGCCGTCTTCCACGGTACTATCACGATTTTGTAGATTCGGACTGTCGTATTCGACGTTAGCGTTTTCGTAATGTGCGGGTTCCTTGACGTCGCTATTACCGTCGTTGACGTTATTACTGGTATAGTGACTTGGCTCTGGTGGTTGTTGGTATTGCGGAGCGGACGGACCATCATCAACATCTTCAGGACCCCTGTCAACGACAGCGTTATTACCGTCGTAGGTGTCGTCTGGGGAGGGAGGCGTCGCGGCACCATCCACTACGTGACACAATGCCAGGGCCGTTGCAATAATGATGAATTCCAACACTGTCTTCTGAAAGGTAACATTGTTGTGTTCAATAATGATTTAATCTTACTACGTTGTACTCTAAACGGTGCCCTATACAATTATGTAATGCCAATATCAGATTACAATGTCCGGTAAAATAGCGCATGTGTATTGATTACATTATGAGTCACTACCGGATATATAGGCTCAATCATTTACTAAAACAGTATTATTACACGTTCTGTACTAAGTTTCCGAACTCTGTTCCTGTCCATTGACTCGGTATTGATGTAAAACATTGTGTATGCTTTTACGCGTGGATTTAACGCACTAGTAGTGTAAGCATAATACTTATTCTCATTAATTATCAGTTAACATAATTAGTATCCTGAGTTAGTTATTATTTGTGTAACTCATTTGTAAGTGCCATACGCCAATAGGTGAATATTAAACGATATAAAATTAAATAATTTCACAAATCGGAAGCGTAGGATAACAAAAGTTATTAACTGCCCGATGAAGTTTGTATAGTTGCAGATGAAACGTCGTGGTTTATATTATAGTTGTATGTACATAGACATTTCATTTATATTTATATAACAAAAGACACAAACACATCAGTAAATATTGTCGAACGTAAGTAAAGCCACGTATACATATCCTATCGTTCGAGATATCGTTTCGCTTGGTTTCTCTAAAACTAAAATGACAGGTTGTTTTTCTGATTCTAGTCATCTCGCATGACTTCATGTATTTAACATAAACTCCAACATTTCCTTCCGCCTGCGAATTATGGAAATGCGCTGGTATTAAGCATTAACATGTTTATAAGTTGTACGGAATATATGATGAGAAATACTCCCGCTTACCTTGACGGCCGCCATGTTGTTTTGTCCAGAACCAGCCTCTGCTACACTGCAATGATCATCTAACTAAGCCCTTGGCCAGTTTTCCACCACAAACCAGGCTCTAATTAACTGTTCCACACCAAGCGATACTTTATGTACGCATTCACACCGTTCCTATTTACTTTTTAGACATAAGCATCCGATTAATGCATTAAACGTCACCTTGACTTTAATATGGCAGTTATTGTTTGGAATTAAATGGACGTAAGTATGTGCGGCAATAAATGCATTATAAATGCCAATCATTGTTAGTGTGTTCTAGAAGGCATTATAGAGTCTTGTCATGCTTCTATTGTTAAGTGTTGGGAGGTTATACTGTATAGTATACCGTTAAACATCAGTAGGGGGAAACGTTCACGTTTCGGTTAGAACATAATTCTGTCGCAGGTTTTTATAATTATCTTCTACCAAGATGGAAAGTAATTATGAGAAACTAGCTACGTATAATATGCCGGTTGCATATCTTGTTTACTGTCCATCTCAACTTCAAAGCCAGCATAATACTATAGCTATTCAGCAGGCCTGTATTGTAGTAATCATCAACACAAATTAACAATAATAATCTAAATCTTACACTAACAGTACACCATTGTCATGTTCATCCATATCAATGAACTACTGATATCCTCGAATTCATAGAAACCTTCTTAATATAATTACATTATAAACATCATAACAGGTGCCTGTAGTTATTTAGGCGTATTAATATTAATAGTGGAGACATTTCTTTTGAGTATTGGTGAGGGACAGGTGTTAGCGCAATGGTTGGACTGCAGATCCAAAAAGCCCTGGTTCAATTCCTGTAAATGTTCACAAATGTTGCCTTTCTAACGCCAACATGATATGATGCTATATTTGTACCGTGGCAATGCAGCTATCATCCTTGGTCTGTCAGCGCCAGCAGGTGCTCGCAGCATTATCCACAATTAAAAGTAAATATGGAAATAAATAAACCTATTGGAGACCTATTATCCCTAATTGCAATTATTTGTAATAATACACACTATTCTTAGCTATCCGCATCTGATATACACGTATTTCTTGAAATTTCAACTTAAGGCCATTACATGGCTGTCTCGGCCACTCATGTTATAAACCGACATGCTAGTAAAGACTATATTTAATTCTGCTTTAAATATGGGTGCAATGCATAGATCGCTCCATCTGCCGTCTCTATTGTCAGACGCAATCATTGTACTATAACCATTTGCTGTCTATAAATGTATACAGAATATATTTAGACCACCTCCTGGTGGACACACATGTAATTAGGTCATGATGTCTATTCTGGTAGACATAATTTTAATACTCCGATTATTTGCCGTCTATTCCTGTGTAGACCACTATTCTCCGACTTTTCCTTTGTGTACATATTCTCAACCAGCCATGCTCAGCTTGCTAGTTGAAAGTTTCTCTCCAGCTACTCTTTCAATTACGACAATGACAGACTTAAGATTTAAATCAATTTATACTATTTAAAGTGTTAATGTTATTGAAGGTAAAAAGCGTTCGTAAAATACTTCGGCGTTCAAAATACATCGATCATTTCGATATATTTCATATATTAATAATGGAATTGGTCACCTTGTTATTCACCATATTAGCATTCATCTTCGTTTACTCCAGGATGCAGGAAAATATTTCCTGTATGGAGCACAGCATTGGGTACACTATAATGTCTACTAAACGGATTTCATTATCAGTATTTGTGTCGTGTGCGACGGTATGCGATCATATTCTGGGGGCGTATTCTCGAAACGTTCCTATTATGAACTTATTAGCCTAAGAACAGTTCGTATCCATATTATAAGAATAGTTAAGAACTGTTCTTAGGCTAAGAAGTTCGTAAGAACGTTTCGCGAATAGGCTCACTGGTTCGTGGAAGCACTTGCGCTATATATTTATACTTATAACTATATATATTTATGCAAGTACATTAAGTATAAACAGAGCAAGGCCGTTTCTTGTACAAGCCCCGAGATTACGAGACTTTTGTGTTGAGTACACTTTCATGCTCAACTCGAGTTTTCTTTATTACATATCCTCTTACCGGAATACGTTTGAACTTGAGCATGATCTCGTACTCAATCCAAATTCTAATAATCCAACAAGATAAAACATATCAAACATCATAATATATCTGTGAATTGCATGCGTATTCAGAACCATTTTTTTCTAATCCCTTTTCTAACGACTACAATCTGTTTAATTAAAAAGAATAATAAGAAATCGAGTACATGCGTGTTATAGGGTGTCTTTATAGCCGCATATCAGTCAAAGATGGAAGTAATGGATTGTGTGTGAACTGACTATGAGCGTATTCGATTCAACCTACCCTAGGGTGACAGTCGCGTGATGAAATTAACCAATGAGGGTACTCGTATCATCACGAATGTTTGGTCATTGGCTAATTTCATCACCCTAGGGATGGTCGAGTGTTTTAAACGAATACCCTCTATAACATCCATAAGATGGGTGCAACGTCATCAATCTACAAGACAAAAGAGGAAGTACGTCTACGCTATGATCAGTTCTAGCCATCTGATTGGTTAATACAGTTTCAGGGACACGTGACTCGGTACAGTTGTACCTACAATTGATTGTAAGTCAAACTGTATGGACCTTCTACAAGTGTAATTCAGTCCATTACATGAAACACATTTTCTTCGCTACAATTCTTGAGACGAGCTAAAAGTAGCTAGTGTTTCCCCCAAAAAATGTATTTTGTGCAAACAGACATAAACGTGTAGTATTGGGTTCTTAAAGGCATAATAACTGCAAAGTGCATTCACTTGACATACATAAAATTATATTTGTACTTCCAGAAAGCTTTCCACCGCTGTGTGGTTGACAAATCTCCAAGGCAACCCCCCCCTCTCCGATAAACAACTCCTTCTTCATATATCATTCAAAGGGGACGTAACTCTAATGTTTGCTCGCATTCGTTCTTAGAACAGTGATGCATCAAAGACAAGATAAATAGCGGAACGTTCCCTTATTTAACATAACAAGCATTTGTTTTATAACTATCGAGTGCTGGAAGATAAGTACATCAGCAAATAAATACTTTTGGGTGAACAAGTCATGCGTAATTAGTCTTAAGATCGAAATTCGTGTGTCTATTATATAGGTCAATCAACCGTGATATTATCCCTTTAAACTTGTAGTATTGGGTTATTAACATTACAATACAATCTATTGTAGTTACAACTGTCCTGGGCAACGGGGTCCAAGTACGATCATTTTGAAACAATAATTACTTTAAAAACGGGATGTGCGTAAATCTTGGTTTTGCTATATCTGGATTAGTGGAAATGATCCAAGACTGATCTTCTTGTGATGCAGTATATAACAGGAAATGCGTAGGCTTACTTAACCAAGTTTTTATTCATGATTTTGTAGCGAGATTATTAATTTGGAATATTAATGGAAGCCTAACGTTGCTACGAAATTCATTTCTGAATCCATTTGTATGAATAAATGTCTGCAGACATAAAAAAGAACAATAGAAATAATCACAATTCACATTTTATTCGACACAAAGTGGAATATGTTACAATTGAAAGACCATCAGCGAGAACATTGTTATACAATTTATATTTAAAAAAAAGAGAGATATAAAGCACTCATTTATTTTGATTTCATGAATATATTTTTTTATGACAAATAATAAAACGTATTTCACACAATTCACATATCACGACATCACCATTCAGAAGGAAGAGGTGTGATTCTATCACTACATTAATATGAATTCATCAACAAATAACGTAAACATTATCACTAACATTTCGTCAGCTGAGAACCAGGTTGTTCTATGTCCATTCACTTCAGTTTTGTGTAAAACGCACTTGAAACTTCAGATGTCTCTACTGATGAAAGACATAATATCACAGATGTTTATGGTTGTGTTGGACTAGTTATTAGCTACAACCTGCAAAATACATTCACTTGACATACACAAAATCATGTTTGTACTTCCAAAAACGACTTAAACATATAATATAATCTAACGTTTTCTCGCAATTCGTTTATAGTTCAGTTGATACATCTAAGACAAGATAAATAGCGGAACGTTCCCTATATTCATATACAACATTAATATGTTGATAGCTATTGAGTCATGAGGACTATAAGTAAATAACAACTTTTGGGTGGATAAATCAAACGTAATTAGTGTCAGATCGAAATTCGTTTGTCCATTATACAGGTCAATCAACTGTGATATTATGCCTTTAAATCGTGGAGATAGAACAAATAGATGTTTCGAAAAACTAATTTACAATTGGAATTTTGATCATAAACTTTGGGGAAATGTAGATTATCATCCTATATAATACAATATAAACCTAACTCATTTCTTTTCGAATTCCGTATTCTAGAAACTTCTTAGCAAGAACATCTTAGTGAGAAAAGATCACTTCAGAAATTGACATTTAAGCAGTAAACCAAATTCTTAGTATTTTACGAAATTCTTAGGACTTAAGAAGTTTTGAGAATACGGGCCCAGGCGCAGGTGACAATTTGTATATATTTTTAGAACACATTGTTCATACTTTCAATGCCTTTCTGAGATAATTAATATTGAAATATTGTGTGTTAGGCGGCGGTTTGCCTTGTGTCTAGTTCATCATGATTCTCAGCAATGGATGGTTTTGCAGACACAAAACGCCGGATATTCAATGTATTCCAGAGAGAGGTTGTTCCCCTGTGGTCCCTGGTGACAGTAGCTCCACACCCAGCCTGTCGCCAGCTCCTCAACACAGCGTGCACCGGAACTTCCACAATGGTTGCACTTTTCTTGTCTGCAAACGGAAAATGAATGCTCTTATTTTCATAGGAAATTGTATTCATTTATGGTAAAATTGACTGACTACTGTTAGAACTGTAAATTCAAAACAGTTTGGTTTTTCCAACAATATTTGACGTAGATGAAGTGGGGCATACTTAAAGGCTCATCCATCAATGGATTAAACCCATTAAAAATGTCCAGATTTGGAGACTTTATTGTAATAAACGACGTCACACTATTTTAAACCTCATAATGGTTATTCTTTCGCAGCTAGTCATTCCCCCACATGAAGGGAACACGCGATGTTCTGTCGAACACAGTGAAACATGTTCATCCGAAGATATATAGTTTGTCAGGAAATGCATTTACACTACAATAGTTGTAACTGTGCTCCCGCCACAATAGAATGCGTTAACGTTACAATAGTTGTAGCCTACAAGAGCGTCGTGCAACGGGCACCTAAATGGTAGATCATCTCGGTAAATATTTTATACAATGAACATATAAGCAAAACTAATTCCCACGATATTCTAACAGTGAAAAATGTTTATCCGAAGATATATATAGTTTGCCATGAAATGCATTGACGCTCCTAAGTTGGTAGATCATCTCAGTGATAAATATATGCAATGATAATCAATATTACATATTTTCCGAGATACTAATAATCTACCAACATAGGTGTGTGAATGGCAAGCTGTAATGGCCTTTTAACTTACGTGCATTTGACCATCTGAAATCCTTGAACCGCCGGTTTGTAAGGATAGCAGTCTACATTGTACTTCTTGAAGCTGTAGATGTAGCCCTTCTTAGACGGGCAGACCGACTGAACTTGAGTTCCCAAACCACGGGCTCCAGAACTGAGGACAGTGACGTTGATAGGTCAATGAAGTATGCATGCTGATGGTGTTAATATTCAGCCGTGTGACAAACCATTGGCATGCAGCGATAACAAAAAAGCAATATACATTTAATTAAATATTTATGGAATGTCAAGAATAGGATTAATGCATAAAAACTTAATTTAAATGTGAACAAAAATGCTCGAGAGGTTGATTAATGTAATATGTGGCATGCGTCATTTGCGCTACTCTACGATATACTAGTAGTCCGCAAGTACGACGCAATCGATCATCCACCCACCGTTGGCGCTACCGTCGGCAGTTCGCGCAAAGTTCGATAGACATCGGATAGATGGCATTTATTTCACCTTTGTTTACAAATAGTAAGGGGTATAATATTATGCCGTAGATATGTTAAATGTGTTTTGGACTAGTTCTTAGCTATAACTGCAAAGTACATACATAAAATCATGTTTGTACTTCCAAAAAACTTTCCACCGCTTTGTATTTGACAAATCTTCACTGCAATCCCCCTGCGACTCTTAGAGTCGGGTTTAAATCAAATACGGCCAACGGCTCTTTAGGGATGATGCAAAGGGACATAACTCTGTTTGCTCGAAGATTCGTGTTTAGAACAGTGATACATATTTAGACAAGATAGCGGAACGTTCCCCCACTTAATATAAAATATGATTTGTTTTATAACTATCGTGTACTGGGGGATAAGTACATCACTAAATAACAACTTTTGGGTGGATAAATCAAGCGTAATTAGTTTCAGATCGAAATTCGT
>JAVCKX010122554.1:0-11170 GCA_034780695.1 Lepetodrilus gordensis
CTCTACCGAATGAGCCAAAGGGGTAACCCCTCTGGCCGAGACCAATAGGAGCATCTTATATCACACCCGGCTACACATATGATTGGTTTTCTGCTAAAACTGTAGAACTAAGAAAGATGACTGCTCAAATCAAATTTTGTTACATCTTGTAGTGTTGTTCCGATTAATCAATTTAATCGAGCATTGGTTGGTCTTGTGTTTCAATCAACAGATCGATAACAAACTCTATGATCAATCATTTTACAGTTTTAAAAAAAGAATTGCATGTAAAAGTCATCTTTCATCGTAGTAGAATAAGTCCTATACTAGTTACATATACTAATAATATACTGTAACATATCAATTTAACAAACAGATCTAGTTGTTGAATAAGGGATATTTTGTCAACAATATAATAAGTATGGATGGAGTATTGCTGAAATCCTGTATGCTCTCAAGTGCTTTGTGGTCTTGTGATCATGACATTTTAACTAATTCCCAACACTACATTTTTGTGTTTAATAATATATAATATTTCAGTTTGGTTATCATTGGATATGATTATTTGCATCAGTACGCATTCATAGATGTTTAAAAATATTTATTGTATACAGTGGTAGCACAAAAGATAGGATGTGATTTAGGATGTCACAGTGCAGGGTATCATTTCTCGAAGCTCTCTTAGCCGCTAAGCCTTAAGGGACCATAGCACTCTCTTAGCAATGTATTAGCTATCGGCAAAGAGAGTGCTATGGTCCCTTAGTGGCTAAGAGAGCTTCGAGAACCGATACCCAGGTCATTAGAACCAGCTGATACTGATTTCTGTAATCTTTCAAGCTTCATATACATTAAATAATCTCGAAAAAGAGGTAATGAAAGTCTGTGATTGGGTAGAAATTTGAAAAGGAGGTTTGATATTCTGTGATCGAGTAGATATTTATATACTACAACTCTTTATTCAGATGCTGACAACACAAATTCCTCTCCATCAGAAAGTCCCGATACAAAGAAGCCCAAATTGGCCTTCAAGTCGTTATCAACACCCATTCTCGACACCGACAACAGTTACAGAGAAGTCTACGGTTTTGTTGAAGCGCCACCGATCGTGTACAATGTGAACAAAGACTTACAGGATCAGCCTCTGGATTTTCAAAACTCCAAACAAGAAGTCGATGTCAACCTCCACAATGAACATAGTCCAGTTGTTTCGCAGTGTAATTTTGATCTCAAAGACAAGCCTCTGGTGTTTTCTCATCAAAATCTTTCCTATTCGAAAAGCGTTCATCAGGACTGCAAAAGTCGAGCATTCGATGTCAAAGCCACAGACGATGTTATTGCCCATCACTTAGACTTGAATTCCTGCCCTTCACAGAGCAATTCCTTCAGTGGCGAGTCATGTCCTTCAATGAAGCAAATGAAACGGGACAGATCTTTTTCTGGAGATTCACGATCACAGATAGTGTTGCCATTCTCTAATGATACATGCAGTGAAACTCGGACATCCCTTCATCTACCTTATTCTGACAGTGACAGCGATGGAGACAGTCATGGCTAGGTTTTGTTCAACAGTAGACTTTCCTGGTATGTGAAATAAATCAAATAATTGATTTGGGTTGTTTTTAATATTAAATTTTCAAAGATATTAACCCTCTCCTTCAGCATGGAGAGGGTTAAATGAAATTTCAAAAACACTGTACAGATAATCTGAAAGTGATGTCATCAACATTGTTGCTTCAAATGAGATATTGTATAGAAAACATGCATAGCAAATAGTTTTCATGTTTTGTCATGATTCCTCACAAAGAATTCAAGAAACAACTTGCTAATCAGAAAATTATCTTTATTTAAAAAATGAAAATAAAACAGTAAAATCTATATATCGAAGTAACATTCTTAGCATAAAATAATTAACTGTACACTGAGAGAAGTAAAATTCTCTTTAAAAATGTTATTGCTAAAATAGTTACAAAGTTACAAGCTGGGTACTGACGTCATGAAACCATTTGAGTAGGATTTCATAATCAACTCAATTTTAACACTCAAATTCCAATGCAAAATTTGAGTTGAGCATGAAATCTTACTCAAAAAGCTTTTGCAACTTGGGTCAGTTTGAGAATTTCGAGTTTGGATTGGACTACGATTAGGCCATAGATGTAAACAGGCAATTACTAACACAGATAAATAGCACCAGATATACACGGTCCTGTGTCGCGAGATTACAATTAGGAAATGCAAGATGGGAGTACAGGTTACATGAAGAATGTAAGAGTACTGTAACAAAGAAAGGCTGCTGTGACTTGTGAGTTACTGTAATAAAATTGACAAGATGGTCACACAAAAATATTCATTAATTAAATCGTCAAATAATAAATGTTTTGTCCGTTGTGGAGTAAGTTATTTATAGGTCTAAAATGCACATAATAGTATTAAAGATTCCTGTAGCAATGTTAATAATGTTAAACTCCATAATCACTCACTCGTAAGCTGCATTGTTACCTTGACATTTTTGGTAAAAAGAATAGGTTTAACCCTCTCAATGCTTAAGGCAACCAGAGATGCCCTAAAGAGCCGTGTCTGTGCCTAATACAGCAGGGAGAGGGTCAAACAAACATGTTAATCTAGTGCTGTAATAGTGGGAACCACTAGAATTATTTTGTTTATAATGCTTGTGAAATGGTAAATGCGTAGTAGATACAATAGTTTCCTATAAAATAAAAAGAAAATAAAAACATACAAAGACAGCATATCATATTGAGTTGACAATAATAGTTGGATTATTTTAAATACTGTAATACTAAATAACACAAACTGCATCATAAAAATCATACAAAACCAGTGGGTTAGTGCCATTGTAGGATATATAGACAATGGACTACATTATAATGATTTCCAAATCCACAATAGTAGAAAGTCGGTAGTTTGGCTGTACAAAGGAAGATATATAGGATAAACACAGATACAGTTTGAGTTGTGAGCTAATGTACTACTCAATCTTTGTTAGAGGTGTGTGCTTGTCTTAAAGAAACAATATCAGTTATGTTTTCCTATAGAAGCTTCTTTGCAGAGAATGACTAAGTCATAATCGACTGCAAGGGAATGTTTATCATACACTAGCTTATCATACTTTCAAGTTGGTAATGTATTCCTGGTAATGTATTGTTGAATTTTAAGAGTACATATTAAGACTTTGCTAATAATCAGGAACTACTGTATATCTATTTATGTTACAAAATATAACCTATTGCTAAGTTTTCTTTGAAATTGTAAATTCAACATAACAACAATTCTCTGGAAGTAATTTATTATTTTTTGTTCAGCGCCATTGAGGAGCTAGTTAGGATCCTAGACGCTATATAAATTACTTACACATTATTATTATTCTATTTAATAGCAATTGCTTCTTCAACACAAATATATCCTGTCTATCCATCACTTTTAGCAGGACTGTGCGTCCATTGTTAAGCATGAACATGACTTCACTGAATGCCTATCAATTAAACAGCACAAATACTTACTAAAAATACAAACCTATAAAAGTAAACCTTATATTAAGATGCACAGACCTGGGCCTTCTTGTATGAAATACCATAGCTCTATCAGGGGCGGATCCAAGGGGGTGCTCACTCGGCTTGCACCCCCCCTAGAATTGAAAAATGTGTTCTATAAACATATATTTTGTATTATGGTGAAATTATGAGCCCCCTCTAAAATACACTTTGAGCCCCCCCCTAACCTGAAAGTCTGGATCCGCCCCTGGCTCTATGGTAACCGTAACCTGTTAACATCAACCTTATCAATGGTGTAGTCTATGGTTAAAGTTGGAGTTAACGTTACCTTAGAGTAATGGCATTTCGTACAGGGGAACAAGAAGCATGTAAATTATGCACACGTATAAAAGATGACATTTTTGGACAGATTCTTATAGCACTGAAACACAAACCATATGGAGTCTCGGCAATCTTTTGTTTGTATAACAAACAACAACCAATTAAGCTCCAGCAAATATATATCAATGTATACATCGATATAGAAGTTTGTTGGAGTGTGTAAACATAACTTAATGTATGCATGTAAAGTGTCCGGATTCATGCAAGAGTTCATTTTGCACACACAAAAATATACTAGAATTTCAAAAGCCTAATGCTAAATAAGTAGCTTTTGTTTTCCTTCTGTTTAAAACTAATCATCTAATGTACCGGTAAGCATATATGGTATGTACAAATCAATTATACATTTCAACAAAACATCGACACGTTCGGCCATATACAAAGCTAAGTAGAATAGTTTGTAATGCTAAACCAATGTTAAATAGCATTTATCACAGTAGATAGTAATGTTCTTTGGACACTGACGAAGCATTATATACTAGTAATGTACTTCTATTGTTCTGCTAGATATATCGGAGAGCTGTGCTGTCTCATGATTGACATGGCCTCTAGTATACATTTGGGTTAGCTACTATAACAATCATGATTCAAACTTACAGATAAATACGGTACACTAGACATTTGCCAGATTTTTAAAATGGAACGAGATCTACTTTCAAAAATTAGGATTTTTACTATTAGTGTTGCCTCTAAAGGTGCAGTCGCACCAAGCGCGATAGTTGACATTTTTTTGGTTATACTTTTGTAATTTTAAAATGTAGTACCCGGTTAGACTGTAATGATATAGATATCATGGCTATCGCTATTAGGCTCGGTGAAAATATCTGTTTGGTACATGTGTATCTGATGGCGTTATTAGCATCAGCATTGATGTTATGCATTAAACCTACACACAACATACAGTCAATAATAAACCGATAGGACAACACCAATGTTGATTTACCAGTGGCATGTACAGCGCTACTACCTGAGGTGGTTCAATAATGCCTTTGCATATTTATTCACAAAAAGTATGACACATGCTCTCATTTCCGCAACTCTGTAAGTACAGTCAGTCTCATTCTACGACTACCATATTGTTGTGGTAAATTCTAAATAATTTTGGAGTGTGACATGTAATTTGTACCTAGTCTTGGAATGAAGAAATTAAGTCTGCTATATTTCAACATTGGCCATTCAAACTTAGTATACCAGGAAGGTCTCTGCAAATTTCTATCATGCACACACACGCATTCATGCACATGAAAGAGCATGTACAATTGCATAGATGAACTGATGAAAAATGCCAGTATGGTGAATGCCAACATTGTTAAATCTCGAGTGGGGTATTCCAAACAAAGTCTACCATCCGTAACTTGTGTCATCATAGTTGTATGGATGTCGTCGTTAAGTCTTCATAGCTACACAGACCTATCTCACAAAGATATCCAACCGTTAAGTCACTCGGTGAGGTTCGAATTTACTCGACGAGGTGAGAATTCGCTCGGCCATCGGTTCCTTCGCGAAAGCGAGCTCGGAGTTGATTGTACATAGTGTCACCCTCTCGCCCTCGCTTGGGAGAGTCCAAGTTGGGGTCGCCATCACAGAGCAATGTGCATGATCACAGAAGAGTGGGCGTGTCTAACAGAGAGTCTGGTTGCCTAGTTACATATAGCACAGCACTGGCCGGCAGGCTTCACCGGATTGTCGCATGTCGGTCGTGGGCACGTCTGCATCTCGCAGTCCACTTGGCCGTTCTGTTGTGCAGGGGAAATAAAATAAAATGTTATTATTACACAACACAAAAACTAAATTATGCATACATTATGTTTGAAAATATCGTCTACAAAATTTCCCCGAGTAACAGTTATATTTTATTTAAATTTCTAATATTGTGATGAAAATTATTGATAATAAAAATAAATTTTAATTTAGCTTTACGGTTAGATAGTTGTGTAGCGACTTGTATAAACCTGATATCTTACCTTGCATTTACAAAGTTTACATGAGTCTACTTTCCACTTCTCTCCATGCACCCTCTTCTTCCTCCTGCTGTCCCTGCAGTGGTAGTTTCTGCCTTGAAGTGCCCTCTGCATGTGATGCATCTGGGCAACGACAAGAAATTCAGAGTCATTTTCTTTTTAAATTAGGGTTTTGAGCAGCTTTGAATATTTCACTTACAATGGCAAATAATGTTCTTGTAAAATATATTCAGAGTAAATATTTGTTTAATTCAGGTTTTAACGTTTATACAGCCACTGTCAATATTCTTTAAGTTACGGCTTGCAAATAATGTACTTGTAAAATAATATAATGAAAATGTAAACAAATTGTACATTTAATAATCAAACGTACATTGTAATGTTACTTAACTGCCAAATTCTAAATCTTAATAGAATTTTTTTAAATCTTAAGAATTTGTTTTAATCATTTTCTAATAAAGGTAAGTAAGCGAGTTGGGGTCTTAATTTCAGAAAATCTTTCCAGTCAATAAAATGTGAAAACAAAATCACAATGAATCGTTCACGACAATTAAAACAAATGGAATACAACATATGTCAGATTCCTAACAATATTCAGCCAACAAACTTCATAGTCCCCACAGTATCATATCTATTTCAACATAATTGCATATAAACAGAACATGATGTACGTCAGATTCCTACACACTGTCTCACCTTTCTTTTTAACTTGGTGTATTTCTTCACCATCTCCGCCATCGACGCCTCCATCCACTCCAACCGCGAGTCCAACAACATCACGTCGTCCTTCAACAACAACGGCTCTTCATCAGCCTTGGTTGTGGAGTTGCACTCTTTCTCCTCTACAGTTGTCTCCCCTAGAGTGTCGTTACTTCCTTCAAAGAAGTCTGAATCTGACTGAGGCTGGTCCTGGGGGTAGCTGTACTCCACGGAGCGTCGGCCTCGTCTCTGGAAGTGCCGCGCGAACGACTGGAAGTTGTTGCTTCTTCGACAATCTGTGGACGGTGTTAACGGATTCATATAATTTACTCATATATAGATTGTATTTGTAGTTTTATGGAAACTTGCCGGACAGGTCGTACTATTCAACATCATCATAAGTATGCAGCGAAGATATTATTTCAAGTGCATCACCCACATGTTTCTTAAATTCACGAACAAACACAGACATGCGAATGATACCCGTTTTACAGTACTTAAATTAAAAATTGTATTTTACACACATCAGCCTCATATACTGGTAGTTGCCTTCTTTATCCTCTGCAGTTGCATCCCCTAGATTGTTATTACTTCTATACAGAGATTACAGTGATTATGAGAGATATTTTAAATATGGAAAGATGTCCTACCTTCACAACAGTCTGTCCACATGCGTAGATCCATCTTGGGGATGACGTCGCACGACTGGTAGTCGTCGGTCTCGGCCCGCTTGAACACGTCCAACTGCACCTTCTTGATGGTGTCGGTGTTGTCGCAGATCACTCTGGAAAGTGACGCCTGCCGAATCTGGATCAGCTGCTCCACGCTAAACACTCCTGGCCTCTCGTACCAGAACCTGGGGCCAATTGGGTCCGGATTACTTATTTATTATTCATAGAGATGTGGATAAATACTGGGTAAAAAAACACATTGGTCAAAATGAAGCGTGTGACACCAAATGAAGGATAAACAGCAAATGTGAGGTAATATAAAGGTAATCACCTGTCTCCATCTCTCAGTCTCTTGAACTGGTCAGTAAGCAGACACATCATCGTGGGTCCGACCCTAGCACCAGGAAGAGGGGTCTCGGCCATTCCTCCCACAAACATGTCAATATTACCTATAATTCAGACACAAACATTATTTCACATTAATGTTATTTTCAAGTTTTCTGAGCAGATACTAGATGTTATCATCTAACTTAAATTTTAAGTAAAAAACTTACTTGTAATACTTTCAAGCATCATTTACTCATTACCTTCAAAAGAAATAATCTTTATTAATAAAATGATATCATTATTACAAAATATTTAATGTGGATTTTCTTCTTTCCTCAGTTTCCTTAGCATATTGATGAAGAATACATTTACTCCGATACATACGGGACACAAAGCGAATGTTTAATTTTCAAATCTAACAGCTTAAGTTTACCTGGATGTCCGTACAAATCCTGCAACTTATGTCTCGTTTCCCTATCCTTAATCTCATGTCTCAGATCGTTGAACGACGTTGCCACGCTGAGGTTGCAGTATTTCCTGAATTCATTGTAGAATGGGAGTCCATGGTCTCTACCACGTTGGATGTTCAGAGCTGCCAAATCTTGCCCAATCGAGTTCGACAAAGAAAACAGTTTCTCGGTCAGTTCCGAGTTCAGGAGCTCGCTCGGCATTCTCTTCTTGGCTGCAACTCCGAAGAGTCCTCTGAGCAGCGGATCTATCCCGCCTTCTTCCATGATCCGGTATGGTGAAAAGAACGCTTTGTGTAGTGGCAGATTCCCCTCCGGAATAGGCTCGAGTGATTCGTTAAGTCTGAAGATCACAGGTTGAACTAGGGAGTGTCCAAATCTCATTGCCGCTGTAGCAAACACATTAGAGATGGTGGGATTAACGTTCGGGTCATATCCTTTGTATTCACCTAATTTTTCCATTCCTTGAGGCCCGAGTATATTCGGAAGCCAGCGACTATATGTTATGTGCTGCATGACGGCTCCGATGAGCTTCCTCGTTTCATAATACACCTTGTTACCATCCCAGTGCGGGTTTAACTGCGAGACTATGGTGCCTGCGCGGTTGTGCTCTCTCAGCCACAGTGTGTGAATAGCAGTGAGAGCGAGATGCTCATTGGCTCGGTGGTCGCCCGCCTTGAAGCAGGGCACGTGTCTCTTGGTCGGCTCGATCTGGCAGTCGACGTGCGAGAGCGTGTCGTCGTCAAAAGGCAAATATCTCGACCCACGGAGAGTTAGTGATCCCACGCGTAACAATCCCCGATTGTTCGTGAGATCTCTCAGACTCTCGGCTTCGTGTTGAGTGTTGCCGTACAAATTGGACGCGTCGATGAACGCTGTGATTGTATTGATCTGCTGCCGGGGAGCCACGGTGTTGAAGAAAATGGATGTCATTCCCGTATTGCAGGTCGCGCTGGACCGGGAAAATCCCAGACACCTGGTCTGGACTCTGTTGTCGCTGTTGGGGACGGGGATGGGGAAGCATGGGCTGATGTTGTCGCACGTCTCGTTGCACCGGCGTCCGTCGCTGAATCTGGCGAAGCTGATGGACTGAGGTGTCAGCGTCATGTCGTGGTCCAGGAACTGTCCCCACTGCATCAGCATGTGTGTCAGGCTTTCATCCTCCGTTATGTGATGTGCAGACATCATCAGGGACGACACCAGACGAGGGCTGGTCAGCTGTTGGCCGTTGTAACGTCGAGAACGTTTCCAGCCTTACAGGGAAACAAAGACATAGGCTCAGGACATACTCATTACACAACAGACACAACACAGATCAGGCCGTGAGATTATGAAACTTTAGCCAGTACCATTTCATGCTCAAGTTTTGTTCACAAATTCCCATATAACATTTTAGTTTGAGCATGAAATCGTCTTTAAAAGTTTCATAATCTCGAAGCCAGACCCCGATTTCTCAAAATAAAAACTCAATTTTCCCCCATAGATAATTAATTAAAATAGAGGTTTTCTTAATGTTTTTGACAAGTTTGTTTGGAGACATCGGGGCAAGAAGTTCTTTGCTCATACTTATTTACAAATATATTACTTTAACCCTCTCCCTGCGGGATTAACCATAATCACTTCTTTATCTCCAGATGTCGCCAGCATGGAAAGTATGACCAATTGATAACTACATGAACAACTTGATGGCACCTTATTCCTACTGGAGGCACCTGTAGATGCTCCACAGGGCAGTGTCTATAATTTAACCAGCAGGGAAAGGATTTAATGAAGGATGTTCTTGCTACTACCAACTACGGTTACAAGAAGGATGGAGTCAATGAGCATACCTACTGGAGTATTAAACCCATTCTCATAGATTGGGTCCAGCAGTCGGCTGAAGGCCTTGTTGGAGGAGCCCCAGTGTGGGTTGTTGAAGTTGTTGCAGCTGCCGTCCTGGGTGCGGTACTTGCGGTGGAAGCAGGTGTTGGAGCAGTCGATGCGCTGGAGCTTGGTCTCACAGCCGGACATGTTGGCGATCAGGGCCAGGTGGCTGGGCGACACCAGCTCACGGTAGTTCTCGTCTGGAAGTACACGAGAAAATAGCTCTATTGGAAAACTGCACTGTCTGAATAGTGTCATAGTGGTATTTCCGGTAACGGTTGACTCTCACGGTGCGATTTGTAGTAACAACTTGTATTATTGATGCATTAGAACAATTGAATAGACGTGTTGATCATGACACAATCAATTGTTCTCATGCATTGATAATACAAGTTGTTACTACAAATCACACCTTGAGAGTCAACCTTAAGTCACGGTCTACGTAATTTCCTGTTATAGCAAAAGCATGGCATACACCTGTACCACCCTGTCTCCAGATATCTCACCATGGTCCTCCAGGTCGTAGTTATGTCCGTCCTCCACGTGCTGGTGGATGATGCTGAGAGTCTGCTCGAAGATCTCCTCGGCTCTGGCCAGCTCCAGGGCCTCGGGGGCGGGATAGCGGAATATCTTCAGAAGGTCCTCCACGGTGTGAGTCTTATCGCGGTCGAACAGCTCCCTGAGTGTGTCGTTGATGGCCGTGTTCACACTGGTCCGCGCTCGCTGGATGGCCGTGTTGACGAAGCGGTCGCCGCGCCGCGTGGACGGAGAGTTGCCGATGGTGTTAGTGAAGGTGTTCCGCGGTGGGGTTCTGCTCTCATTCTGGTTCCGGTTCCGGTGTCGTCTCCTCGAGGTGGATGGAAGACCTGTTTGGGGGGGGAAATTAAGGAAATAATGTAAGTTATTTCAATGATGAACTTGATCATTCTGTGAAAGTGACACAGGGGCTGTGCTCCTTTCTAGATGTTCTGTCTGTACTTTCTGTCCGAGACATGTGCAGTTACAAAGATACAACACCGCACAGTGTTCTCGGTGTCCGAGCCATGTACCAGTGAAATAGGTGGTGCAGACGGCACAGCACACAATCTAGCACCGGCAACTTACTCTGTGCTGTGCTTGCTCACTCCATTCTAAAGAACAGCACATGTACTAGACATGTGACACAACATTAGAAAGGAGCACACCCCAGATAAAAGCACAACTTTGCTAATGAATTTTGTGAAATAGGACCCACATATCTCTATCAGATGGTAATAACAAAGTCATTGCTCGGTAATTGAATCTCATCTTGACTCCCACCTTGTACTTGCAGCGTG
>JAVCKX010122576.1:0-11168 GCA_034780695.1 Lepetodrilus gordensis
AGTATACATTACAACCGGGCACTTACGACAGCTCTATAGTCTCATAAGAGATACAAGAGCTTCGTAAAACGATACCTTGGTTCTCAGAGATACAAGACCAAGGATACGTTCCATTTTAAATATAAATTCAGGGTATTACGAAAATAATTATTATGAATTTGAATGACGTGTGCTCATATATTGCATATTGTGATAGATGAATAACCCACGTATATTCATAGTTTATCAAAATAAGCTAACATATTGAAAATTCGCAAATGGTGTTTAATGGTAAGCGTAGATTCTTGAAGGTGTTACCAAACCAATGTTAACATTGTACATACACACTGTTCTGCTAGAGAAATGGTATTCACGGTAGTTTTACATTCTTACCAAAAGGCTTCAAAAGCCATCATCGCACCCCCGGCCATATTATGTCTAAACATCTATTTGACGTATGTTAGTAGTCATAATGGTTTGTATTTCGAGGATGACCAAAGGCAAGTTTTACGTTGAATGACGTGTACTCGTGTAGTGGTGTAGACGAATAGAAATAGTAGTTTCACTGTACTACTAAACCACCGTTCAATATATACTAGTATTCTAAGTATACTCCTCCCAAAAGCTTATGGATCATGTTGTACGTATTTAATTATTTTGTTTTGGTCAGAATTGTTTCTTTAATCACATTTTATACACATAACGACATGCTCAAACGATTAATGAATAAACAAATATAGCTGAAACCAATTTTAAGCATTATATATGTTGTGCTTCTGATGTTATGTGCAAAGCAAATACCGATGCTTAACATTTTTGGAGGAGTATATCCATGTATAAGATATCGCTATGAGAGTGCTATACGGTCTCGGATCGTATAGTAGATACGACAGCTTTTAAGAAACGACACACTGTACATGACTACGTGTGATTATAAATATTATCATACGTCACTTGGCAATTTCGATCAAACAAATTCGTTAAGGGCTATTAATTATAATCTGTAGATCCATATACAATAGATACGAGTAGACCTACATAATATTAAGCACGCTAGATAACTAGCAAAGCATACAGGCATTTGTATATAATTACACATTTATCAATGAAATATGTCTTACTTATATCTATGAACTATACATTATCTTCGTTACTGATAACTGAATACCATCATCTCAAGTTAATGATGGATGATAGTACTAATTATTATTAAAATTGATAACATTTGTTTTTATGTTATCATTGTATTGTTAAAATATATGGTTAATGTGAAAATGTACGAATTGCACATATATATTAATAATATAAGTATATCGTGGGTGAACCATTGTGTATTTGAAAGAATGCATATTTCGAGTAGTGCGTGAAAGTAATATTGACTGATGTCTTGTAATTGATCTTAGTATACGAAGGCAGTATACGAATAACACTACAGTCACATGTTTTAGATTTCCTGGTACGGTCACTCACTGCTCTGTTAGTCAAGATAGTCAACAATATCCATTGTGTTTTATCATGCACAATTTTTTTACGTCATAGTGCTGTTTGTGGGTTTCTTAACATGACTCGAATACTCCATCCGGTATAAAGTAAGGCATCCATACATCGACTGTTTACATGCGAACATTAAAAGAGTGTACTTTAATTATAATCAATGAAACCTTTAAAGTGGTAACAGCAAACCATATAGACTTCAAGGTAATGCAATTTAAAAGAAGCGTATAGACCCCTTCAAGACTAGTGAACACAACAAAGATGCGCTGCTCCATCATGCTTTATCTCTTTGAAGATGGTCCCTAGTCATGTAAATATTATGTAAACCATTTTATTTCAAGAAAGGGTTTGATGAAAACTACATTCAACTGAATTTTGTCTTAAAGTAATACTTCCCAGATATGAATAAGTTGTTAAAGACATGCAATGGATAACGAATATTCCAATGGTAAAACACAGCATACTTATATTACCATCATGTGGGCTAACGTTGTATCTAGCATGTCATCAAATACTGCCACGTCACACAATTGGAGTCAATATTCTTTGTTAATGACCAACTTTGAGATAATTCATAAGAAATAATTAATGCCAAATAGCAATCGAAATTGATAAGATACATTTATGTTAATCCTCATGAGAGATTACATTTAATGTTTTTAATATAGTGATAGTAAATTAAAGGCATACAATTAGGGTTTGTTGACATTTTTCATGGTCAAATGTATTTTAACTGAAAGGATGAACATTTAATTTGTCCAAACAAGTATATTTGGTAACAAGCTACATGTTCCGCAGGTTCCCTTGATTTTCAGTTATTTTTTATATTTCTTTCATAGTTTTGTATTTAAAAAAAAATAGAATCTAGAGTAAAAAAACAAAAATAAAAACATTCTTTCATAGCTTTTTAAAATAGAGAAATAAAAAAGAAATACAAATATAATAAGAAAATACATCTAATTTCTCATATTATATGGAAAGTTCGGTATCACAAGGTATATATCATAAGAGACAGCGTAGATCCCAACGTGTGGTGTAAAGTCATAATTACACACTTATTAATATTTAATATTGTGGTGAAAACGATATTTTAATACCAGGAGGTGAGATGCCCCACGAAGAAGACATTGTAATAGGCCTACACAATGGCGGTAAGAAACTATACTACGCGGGAGTTACCAGTTAATTAGTTAATGAACTAAACAAACGCGATAAGCTACGCAGTCTACGGTCTATGTTATAATAATTGGCATGATGTCCGTCAAACAGGTCAAACAAAACCAATGGCACTGACCCCGTTTCCTATGTCATTTTGAATAGATAATGCTTCATTTATATACAATAGTTGATATGTTGGTAATATACGTAACAAGTTACGTTAAATATTTTCAAACCAGGGTCCGTGTTCTCGAAAGTTCTTTAAAAGTCCTAAGAGGTTCGTAAGTACTAGGAGTTCGTATAACTGGTTTTCTGTTACGATGTTACTTTTTGAAAAGACATTTTCTCACTAAACTGTTCTTAGCTAAGAAGTTTCGAGAACGTTTCTCGAAAGTTTTTAAGTCCTAAGAGGTTCGTAAGCACT
Organism: Lepetodrilus gordensis; assembly: GCA_034780695.1. Lineage (NCBI taxonomy): Eukaryota > Metazoa > Mollusca > Gastropoda > Lepetellida > Lepetodrilidae > Lepetodrilus > Lepetodrilus gordensis. The sequence continues at coordinate 3,056 of JAVCKX010122576.1, forward strand.
AGGAATTCGCATAACTGGTTTTCTGTTAATGATACTTTTTGAAGTTCTACTAAGAAGTTTCGAGAATACGGACCCAGGCCCCTGTTCCAAAGAACAATCGTAGCGCTACGAGATTCGTAACTGCCGTGTAATACATTAACTCTACGTTAGCGCTACGAGAGTTGTAACTGCCGTATAATACGTTAACTCTTAGCCCTAAGAGTGTTCTGTGAAAAGGCGGTCAGAATGACAATGCGCGCGCACAACGGAAGTACGAGCACCACTATGACTAAATCAAGTTACGGTTGCTTAGAGTGTACGGTATCGCTAGTCATCCGGGATCTTCCCCGCCCATATAAAGCTCGCGGCGACATCTTCCGACTGTGGAGAAATTGAATTGTGATCCACTATGATCGCTTCTGATTGGACGTGATGAAAGATTATTGCCTCTGATTGGATAGAATCAACGATCAATGTTTACTTTCCGGTGTGCTCATCGAACAATGCTGATATAATCTTGAGGAAGGTGATTGATTTTTCATTTAAGCAATTTTCTTTATCGATGTCTTAATCTGTATGGATGTTTGGATGACGGGAGAAATTCCTCATGCTTCTGACTCGAGTTACGGAATTTATGGTTCATAACGTTATTTCTCCTGCGCCGTAAATCGTTCTAAAAAGGCGCGAAGACTAACCCAAGGGGATATCGCTGGTCGTTATTTCATGTAAAGTTCATTGAAAGCCTTCCTCCGATGACAGCTCGGTTTTTAGTTGGCGTTATCATGGGCCCCAATTTAGGTGCTAAAGCATAGTTTTTATTCCTAATGGAAAAACTGTTCTCGTTTTAAATACGGAAACACAAAGAAATATAGATTGGGTCATCGGTGCAGCGATTTGTGTTGACATTGATAGTATGGGTTCGATTCCCATGACATCCAATGACCTGATGAAGCATATGTATTATAGAAGATTCGGCATTGTGTTATACCTATGACATTTGAGAATATTTTAACATTTGAATTTTACTAATTGATCCATATTAAACCGTGTACAATTATAACATCTCGGATGTATGATGTATTATTTTCCCGCATTAATTACCTCTTTCAACATAGCAGTTATATTTTGATTATTTTATAAAAACATATTTGTAATAGAAGGGAAATATGCTGCTATATCACTTGAAATAGTCATTAACTTCGTACTCAAACTGTTGAAAGTGTAAATTCAAGCATCATTAACTTCGCGCATTTATTATCCATAAAATCACAGCAGTAAAAATCCATCCACACACGAAGCCTCTTAATATTATCCCTATGAAGACGATGCATAACATTTTATAATTAACAGTTATAAAGGAGATAAAGTCCTCTGAGTGATAAGTGTAGTACATCATGATCAACCTTCATTACTCCAAACCCCGTCCCCAGCCCCAACCCCTGCCGCCCCCATTCCCCTCCACCACTCAAATGGGTGTCAAAGGTTCGCCTACAGGAGTTCACAAAGACATTTCCGTCAACTGCAACGGAACAAGACATCAGATTGGACGTCCGGTGATGATGGCGCAGTGAACACATAGACAGAGAATTCGTTGGTGCATACTCATGACTCAGACATGCCTACCAGGAATGTAAGACAACTGGGCCGCAGATAACATAAAGTCAATACTAAGATAGGAAAATATTTGCCACATGTTTAGTAGTAATGCATGGTAAACTTTAAAGATGGCAATTAGCTGTTTTCAGTCTACTAGTATTCCATTTTAATTACTATCTTAATTTATTTTAAATTGAACATTTAAAAAACTACCATTGTATTACACATTTATATAGAAAAACAGAACTAATCATTAGACACAATATGTCGTAATAAAATAACTAAAACAATCGTTTACGGCTGAGTACCGCGGCCAAAACCTTCTAGGCCGAAACGTGCTGGGGCCGAAACGTCCGCCAACCGCTTAGGCGACACCAGACGAAGACAAGGTGTGATTGCATATCGATGGGTGTTCTATAGATAATTGCATGGAGTTTTGATGGCTCTGCGGATGTTGCCTGGCCTAAGAACAATGGTTATAGCCTGACATGCCGGATTCCAACAAGTGTCATGCTGACAAGTTTATGTTGCTATTTATCAGCATGGAAGGGCTGTTGATATGCTGCTGGCGCCCGTCACGGCTATCATCAAGGCTTGTCCAATCAGATCTGGCGTCTGTTACAGACGAGCTTCGTCGTGGTTGTCCAATCAGAACTGGCCTCTGTAACGAGCTTCGTGGTGGTTGTCCAATCAGAACTGTTGTCTGTAACGAGCTTCGTCATGGCTGTCCAATCAGAGCTGGAGTCTGTAACCAGCTGGTAGCGACAGTTATGCCTGTGTCGGTGTTTACTGGTTTTAAACTCGCCTTCCAGTTTAGCTGATTTCGGCACTGATCACTCTTTGAGACGCATTTGTCTCACAGTATGGAGCTGCAGAGAGGTGCATGTTTTTGTGCTAGGCTCGATTTCCACCAGTAAAGTGCTAGCTCACTTGGAATATCAATGTAGCAGTTAACAAGGATGTCCCACTCTGACACTTTAAGCTGACTCCGAGCCAAAGCCGTTGCTGTATACTTCCTTTTAATGCTGAGTGCCAAGCAGGGGGACAACAACTACCATCTTTTAATGTCTTTTCGTATGACGCTGTCGGAGTTTGACCCACCGACCTCCCGCATTCCGGGCGGGCACTCTAAGCTTTGCACCACGGAGACTACAGATCATATATATTTAGGGATCATATCTACAAGGAATTCGCAATGGCTCAATATCTGAAATGTTTTATATTGTCATGGCCTATCTTTGTCCCAAGTTTGATGCTTCTAGGGATAAAAATCCAGAACATTTCCCTTAACAGCTAGACTATTATTGTAGACATATTTCTGACAATATTACATACAGAATAAGTTTAGGGTATGGTTACAAAAAGGGTGATAACATAAACATCACTGCTATCACACATTTCTCAACCCTAGGGATTCATACCTTGCTATAAATCACTATTAGCCTTATTCCCCTCAGATGGTACCAGTGGTATAAATTTGGGCTGCTGGGTCATGGCCTACAATAATATGATTAATAATAATGATAAGAACTTTACAGAAAATCATTATATTTCCACGTCAATATTTAGAACAATGCTCATCACGTACTAGTATTTGATGAGTATATCAGAAAAAAATGCTACATCGTATTATAGTTTGCAACATAGAAGCATATGCCGGTAAAAGAAAGGATGAACTAAACTTTTTTGAATTATATTAAACTGGAAAGCGCTTTAAATATCATTGCTTAGGGGCATTAATCACAGTAAATAGTTTACCCCGTTCGTGCTAAATGGAATTTCCCAATAATTTTGCAACTTTTAAAACGATTTATTGAAATGCCAAGAATATTGATTAATTAAAAAGTAAACAAGGCTTTATTTCCAAAATTTAATATAATAGAACATTGACATGTTTCTCTTCCCAATATTTGCAAATATCCGGAATCGTAACACACTTCGCAACTGTGTTATATTATATATCGATAACATGTGATTTATAAATAAAGCTATACTAATTATTTCTTTCTGGAATATAAAATGTATTCAAATATTTGCTAATATCAATCCACATGATTTTGTTAGTTTGCATAGGTGCCCTTAACGATATTTTATCAATATTTCGTTACACTTGAACTGTTAAGCCAACCTATAATATAAACTTGACATTTGCAGTTCATCTATTGTTGAATATTCATGGTATCGAAATAGAAATGGGAGGGTGATATGATATTGTGACTAATGGTATATTAATGCTATGTGTCTGAGAATATTTCTAGTTGACATAGTAGCTAGGCGGGGTACTTCCTGTATGAGATATCCCTAACCCTCTCCATGCTGAAGACAGCAAAGAGCAGTGCGTATGCCTAACCCAACAGGGAAAGGGTTAATTAATGGGGGGGGGGGGGGTGGGTAGACACATTCACATTTTTCGACCGCCATGATTGCACTTTACTGGAAAGTAGTTGCAGTAAACCTGCGACATTTGGTACAGTTGGCCTCACGCAAAGTCTTGAAAAAATGAGCGCGAAATTCGAGATGTTCCTGTAGTGTGGGAGATCAAACGGTAGTGACGAACCAAGAACGACAACTCCGCAGAGAGCGGAAATACGCATACCACTACGAGTTGTATGTTAAACCAGCGTGTCGTCAGTATGATTCTGAAGACATTTCTTACAGTATCTGAGTATTCATTACCTTACCGGAGAGGGACTCCCTCTCTGCAGTATTTGAATGTCAATGGCGTTTAGTGTTTTGTAGTGGCAACAGCAATCGATAACATATCACGTGGAGAGTGATGAAGACTCTAATAAATCCGAGGTAGCGAAGATCGTGGTTGGAATAACTAAAGTAGTCATTGAAATTTTGCCGAATCATAGATGTGGATACAGGGGGAAAGGGGATGGGAGAGAGAGAGAGAGAGCGAGAGAGAGAGAGAGGGGGAGAGAGATAGAGAAAGGGAGCGAGAGAGGGAGAGAGAGAGAGATAAAAAAGAAGAGAGAGAGAACAAGAATAACTAAACTAGTCATTGAAATTTTGCCGAATCATAGATGTGGATGCAGGGGGAAAAGGGGATGGGAGAGAGAGAAAGGGAGAGAGAAAGGGAGCGAGAGAGGGAGAGAGAGAAAAAAGAAGAGAGAGAACAAGAAGAGAGAGAGAGAGAAAAAAAGAAGAGAGAGAGAGAGAACGGGAGAGAGAGAGAGAGAGAAGAGAGAGGGGTACTGTGTAAACTGTTTCAGACGATCGGTAGTATATATAGGGATATGAGAGTATATATATAGATGATAACACCTTTTACATTTAATATTGATTCTGAGGTATACCATTACGTTTTTAAATGTCTATGCGTTTCCAACCAAAGAAAAAAAGTATATTCCCTCGTAGTACCTGTCTAGACTGTCTCTTGTTAAGATAAAGACAACCAGTGTACATGTATTGAACAATCTAAGTGTATTCTGTTACATTGTGAACTATGAGTGAATGATACGAGTAAACTATGATCAAAAATAGGAAAGGATCGCATTTATTAAATCTCGAAATAGGTGCATATTGTTCGGTAGGGCATTGGCATTGACCTTACCATCATTATGAAAAACTACCATCCAGTTCCGAATATCAAAAGATGATGCGAGTATGTTCCGAATGCTACAATATTGCCACACCATTGATTAAACTTGCGTTTAAGAAATCATAAACTCAGAGAGCGTATTTCGATTCAGCACTCGACCTACCCTAGGGTGACGGTCGCGTGATGAAATTAGCCAATGAGGGTACTCGTATCATCATGAGTGTTTGGTCATTGGTTAATTTCATCACACTAGGGTTGGTCGAGTGTTTGAAACGAATACGCTCAGAGTTGCAAGTTGCTACAGAAGTAGTCGTGACCACTTAGTACTTGGGTCCGTGTACTCGAAACTTCGTAAGTCCTAAGAAGTTCGTAAGTACTAAGTTTTTGACCAACTGGTTTTCTGCTTGTGTCAATTTTAAATAGATTTTCTTTTCTGCCTAAGAAATTACTTAAGTTACGGAGTTTCGAGAATATGGCCCCAGGAATCAGGATCTACCATAGCCTTGACGCTTTCATGCAAGTTTTGAAGTGAATTATGGTAAATGTTATATTAATAATTGATACCGCCATTTGGTTCTAGCATTTAAATTGAAGAATAAGAGAGGATGTGGGTAGAATTCTACTTAGATTAGATAAATTGCTTCTACCCTGTGAACCGAAAGTCAATATTTGATATATAATATGCATGCGATGACGCTCATAGTAGCTATATACTAGTAGTAGTAAGATGAATAGCATTGATCATTGATGATAGTGGCCTATGCAACTTCTGCATACCAGTATATTAAGGACCATTTTCAATATATTTTCAATATACCAAGACATTTTCAATAACATAATTCAGGCGTATTATACAATATTTTTTTTTTCACTTGACTGATGATCAAACATGAAGTCCACTTTCGTTTGAAGTTCAGATTATTAAATATAAAGCATGCAATATATAACTGACACTGCCTTTAAAACAAATGTCAGTAAAAACATTAATTTAGAACATATCAACGTATGCCAGTTTGTCTATGCCAACATACTATGTCTATCCTCATAAATGCGCAGTCTATATCAATTGAAATACATAACAGAAGTTACTTTCGGTTTGTCTACACAGGAAATTATGCGTTGCCAGTATATCTGAAATATTAGCTTTCCCGAGGAATGATTGGCAATTGGTTTATTTCATATTAGAAACATGGCCAGCTATACGCAGATTGAAAGGATTGTTTGTTACCATTGGGTCTGGTAACTTACGGGAACTGTGGATAGGATGGATATTTATGGATCCACACATCTCTATACTGTACACGTATTGCCGAAACTAGCAGCGACAACAAAAATTTGCTAAATTCGAAAGATGGGATTGAGAGGAGCTTTCTTTAATCCCTGATTGACATGGAACTGTTTTATTGATTTATGTTTTTTGCAAATACCATTACTTTGTTTGTGTTCGGAAAGAAAAGTTCGATTTGTAACTCTTAACTAACAGAGTGCACTGTTGAGAGAGGGGAAACGAACATCCTCATTCTAGAGTTCGAGTTTCAATATTGCCTAATTTAAAACTATTATGAGATGTTTTTCCAAGAAGAAAATCCCTAATTTATTTTGTCTTTAAAAGAAAGTCAGGCCATTTCACTCAAAAATTGGATGTGAATGAAACAACTATAAGACTATGTCATTTTCTGATGAGAAATTTATATGGATGTTTTAAGAAGAAATATTTGTCTGCTAGTACTCTATTAGTTTCACCCTATCCATGGCTAATTAAATAATTAATTTTGTAAATATGTTCAAGCCAGCGCATCATGCATTCTTCAAAATCAAGTTTATTTTAATATAAACAAAGTCATTATTATTATTATTATTATTATTATTATTTATTATTATTATTATTATTAGTATTATTACCGATATTATTATTATTATTATTATTATTATTATTATTATTTTTCCCAGCCATGGTGTTGCCAACGCAGTGGCACATTTCTCGTTTTGACTTGTCAAAAATTGTCTATTTTTTTTGGACAAGCCCCTTTATGAATATCTTGCCCTGGTGACCCTATGATAGTTTTATATCATTGGATTCGTATTTGAACAACGCACAATGCGTGTATCTGTAATAATGTTTTACTCTGTAGCTAGTACGAGTCTGCTAAAATTCAAAGGATTCCTGGCTACCGCGTTAAATCATACATAAAACAGTACACACCACTACCGACCTGCCGCATACACAGCCAGTCACGGCCCATTTACACATGTTGATTTGCCAAATTCCTGTGAAACCTTGGAAGTAATTAGGTTACAACAGTTTAAAGGCACGGACCCCATTGCGTCTGCAGCGGTGAACTGTCGAGAGGAATTAGCATCGATTCCTGCTAGAATGTGTCGATATCCAAGCGTTGACGCTTTAAAATGATATTTTATTTTATTTTTCAAACTTTTTAATATTTTATTTTTTTTGAAATTTTGGAATTGAATGGACTAGCATATTCCGAAAATAACTCTCTTCTTAATCTAGTGTATTTAACCTACACCGATCTGTAGCTATGTTAATGTTGGTTGTGTAGGTTACCCAGTAGGTTTTAGTTATTCTTTCCAAATATCATGATCATGTAGTACCGTAAATGACATTTGTTTAATGTCAATGCGCAGACTAAAAGTCAGTTAACGTACTCACGGTGTTGCTGTATAAACGCAGTAAAGCGTGAGATGACAGAATCCGTGGTTTGCGGTGTCCTTGAGCGTATTCGTTTATTGACTCGACCAACCATAGGGTGACGGTCGAATGATGACATTAGCCAATAAGGGTATGGATATCATCATGAGTGTTGGGCCATTGGCTAATTTCATTACTCGACCCTCACCGTAGGGTTGGTGAATGATGAAACGAATACGCTCCTTGAGGTTGTTATCGTGACACTTAAAGGCATAATATCACAGTTGATAGACCCGTATAATCGGACAAACGAATTTCGATCTGAGACTAATTACGCTTGA
>JAVCKX010122598.1:0-11165 GCA_034780695.1 Lepetodrilus gordensis
AGTGAATGTACTTTGCAGTTATAGCTAAGAACTAGTCCAAAACAACCATACATATCTGTGATATTATGCCTTTAAGACATTCTAAATCTTTTTTATTTTTTTTATTTCATATGGCAGCATAAGAGTAAACAAACAATTATAATTATTTCCTGAGTTTACACTCTGAAACAGCTGGAATCTACAGACTGCAGGTTTATGGAATCCTCCCGCGGAAGATTCTCACTCATCCCTGCATGTAACCATGACAACCACCCCTGCTTATTTATTCCCCAGGGCAGCACTCTCTACCCACAACTATTCTATGTACAAAGTCGCCGTATCCAACGTATCTCGTATATATATATACGTACTCCTTTGCGTTCTCTAGTGACTTCCTCCTCTCGCCATACTGTTCCTCCCAGGTTTGTCTTTCCTTCTCGAAGGCTCGGTACCTCTCGTCCATCTCTCGCTGCTGCTGCTCCAGACTCTTCTTCATCTGCTCCGCCCGCTTCTGTAGCTGTGGACCAAAGCATACCACGTTTATATTATTATTATTATTATTATTATTATTATTATTATTATTATTATTATTATTATTTTATTTAATTGAGGCTTAGAATCATCCATCAAGATTCCTTCACTGATATCACGACTTGTCAGTTTAGGGCAGGAGGAAACTGTTGCAATATTATTATTATTATTATTATTATTATTATTATTATTATTATTACTACTACTATTATTATTATGAAACAAAATTCCCAGGAAAAGTTAATTAAAGTCTGAATATATAGTCACAAGGAAATATTAACACACCAACAGCCTTACTACATTAGCATTTGTAAAGACGGGATAATTTTCCACACAAAAAGATCATATAAGATCAAATACAATTAGCACTAGCTTGTCTGAGTGAGAGTTTAACGTCGCTGAGGGAATCTTTCGCCAATTTGCGACGATTGACAGGGCGTAATTTGACTTTTGTATTGCTGTGCGAGCGAGAGAGTGAATCACATCGTGTCACATCTTCCAACGCTAAAGGTATCCTAACGACTAGTATAAATTCATAACATTTGTTATTTGTATCACTATTCGGGACTAGTAAGTTATAAAGTTAGTTTCTATCACTGGACTACTCACGTCTCCCTCACTGTCCTTGAGCTTCTAGAAATTCCTAACATTTGTTATTTGTATCACTATTCGGGGCTAGTAAGTTATAAAGTTAGTTTCTATCTCTGGACTACTCACGTCTCCCTCACTGTCCTTGAGCTTCTAGAAATTCCTAACATTTGTTATTTGTATCACTAGTCAGGGCTAGTAAGTTATAAAGTTAGTTTCTATCACTGGACTACTCACGTCTCCCTCACTGTCCTTGAGCTTCTGCTTCTTCTCCTTGACCTTCATCTCGAACACCTGCTCCATCTCCGCCTCCATCTTCTTCATCTTCAGGTCATGCTCCTTCTTCTCCTCCGCCATCTGCGTCAACGGGTCTCTGTAGTAACAGATGGTCTCACAGTTAGTTCCGAGTCACAAGCCACAGCGAGTCGAAGCAGATCATCAACAAGAAAATACTTTACCCATTTTCGACAACTGACAGGAAATATAAAGTTTCACGACGGCCTTCTACAGTTAAAGTTAGAAGCTCCTAAAGTTATGATCCAGTTTATCACCTCCTTGGATGCCGATTTAAAAAGTGATAAGACTTTGACTTCATTGTGAAACACTTGTTAACCATGTGATAACTTGTAGAACTGGTTTAGGAGCTCATAACTAGTTAGGACACTGTTGTGAAACGGGGGGCCTGGAAATTATATAATTATGGTACCCATTTTATTTTTACAGTAAGCACCAATTATCCTCTTGCCAAAAATTGAAGAATGTAAATATAATGTTTTCTGGAAACATTTGAAAATATTGAAGAGACAAGCCTTAAAAAATATTCGTCAATTTCAATATAATTTATTTGTAGACAAGTTGCAAAGATATGAGTAAAATCGTATAAAATCATGAACTATGATTCAGGTGCCATGACTGGAATTGTTTCAGAATGTATTTAAGTATGTCATCTACATTAACATTAGTACTCTGTATTGAAACAACATGGTACTGCTAATATCCGATATACCACCAGTGGCATGAACAATTGCTACGCATAAGCCCTATACCTTGAACCAGCCGCTGTTTTTTTTTACTTTGAAGTTTCATTTGCCATTCTTCATGTAATACTGTGATTAATCCTGTAATAGTTTGCTCTCCTGTGTCTTTTTGTTTTACGGCCCAGAATGTACCAAAGATGTTCAATCAGTATGATTCTTATAGCCAGTGGTCGAAATAGAGCGCGTCCGCACGCCCGTGACGGGTTATTTTCAGCGAGGACTGGTAACGTTTTATCCTTGCACGCCCGCATGTCGTGTTACTTTTTGTTTGTTTTTCAAGATGTATATCATCTATCATCGACCACTGGCCAACATATATGAGGACGGGTAACTTCTCACTTACCAGTCCTCATGTCTGGCAGTGAAATTGTTGGAGTTTCATACACTGTTATAGCCCAGCAGATATGTGAAAAAAATGTGGGTTTAATGAAACACATTTAGCCTATACCATTCAAATTTAGCTATAGGGCTATCACAGATTGGACTTAGTATGTGAATAGGGGCCATTTTCGTAAATATTCGTTTCTCGATAAATGTGAAATTGTACTGGTAATAAAATACATATTCAATTAAATTTATCACATGGATTGACATTACTCTATTACATAATAGTAGTATTAATGTTCCAGAAAGTTTCAGAAATTATTAGGTAGGGTACATGCTGTTAAAAAGAAGAAGAGATAAAGCATATAACTTATAAGAAAAGTGTTCCTCATAAAACACATACAGATGAAAATAATGAAAAATATGGCTACACAGTATACTATGTATTTACTCAGAAACCTGAGATTTATGATCTATGAAATGAGTGGTCCAATATAACAGTTCTGTTATTCATTACTGAAAAAAATAAATGTATTGTCAATTCAACAATCTGATTGGTTCACATGACCATGAACAAAAATTTCTTAGGCCACGGGTGCTTGATTGACAGTCTACTGGTCGCGGCTCATGTTAATATAAAATATTATTGCGCTGCGCTTGCAAGTTAAATTATTAAATATAAACACTTTTGTTATTTCAGACTATCAAATGAATGTAAGCTCCACCAATTTGTGATGTCATTACCGACTTGAAAATAAAACTGCATGTAGGGACCAAAAACACCAATTGAAATTTGGGGAAGTGAAAAGGGGAAAGGGATAACAAAATGCCATAAAAATCAAGATTTAAAAAATGGTTTTGCTGCTTTTTTTTGGTATCAGTCTTTGCAAATGATTGAGAATAATTTTGGTATGCATAACAGTCCATTTGAGTAATAGGGTAAGAAAATGCCTAATACATGTACCAAATTTCATGCCTTTCATTAACCACACAATTCACCCATATTTCTGCTCACACCTGCTGTACTATTATCCAATATTGACGACCACTTTCTTTGGACGACATCCAAGCATTATGCATACCAATATTCTGCCACCTAGTGATCTCGAACAGTCTACTACGTAACATTATTAGTACCAAGTATCAAATATTACAAATAAAAAAAGTTAACAGCATGGAAATTGATCAGGCAGAAACTTGGATTTTGGCTGTGAGGATTTTGCACATGCAAATACAAAATATCAATAGAAAAAAAAACTATGCTGTTACACATACCTTATCAAGAGTTGTCTGTATTATTATGCAATATAAATATTAGATTTTATTTTGAAATAAGTAAGGTGGTGCGTAATTAATTTTCCAGAGTATATATCAATGTTTGCAAGACTTTCATATTTTGAATCCCTGAAGAAAATCTATAGAAGGTACAAAAATACTGCACAAAAGAATATCTCAATATATGAAGGGATAAAAACATGAAAAATAACATCAAAAGTAATTTAGTCAGAAAATGAGAATTGTTTGAAGTCTATGATCTAATTATTGACAGTCATAAAATACATTCACAATTTTCCAATATTTTAAAGTATCTTCAAAAAGCATAGAACAAATGACTAAACGTAAACATATTCAAGGCATTATTTCTGACATTTTCTTTTAATGGGGTTTAGGGACGCTGTCAAGTTTCTTATCACAGCGTGTAGAAAACAAAGTTACAAGTACAAGATCACCACGACAAAAATGTAAATATTCTGTGTGTACGGCACTTACTTTGACAGTGATCCTGGTTTGACAGTGCCGGCACCTGCTGGCACCAGCTTGCCGTATCTGTAGTTCTCGTAGTGCACGTTGTTCGTCACGTCCTTCAGATCCTGCATATGTGTCCTGTGTCAGAAGACAACCATGTCACAGACAGACAGACGGAACAAAACTGGGTGCCTATTCTCAAAACGTTCTTACAATCGTAAGACAGATAGCGATTCTGATAGCATGGCTGGCTACGAATTGTTCTGAGGCTAAGAAGTTCGTGAGAATGTATTGAGAATAGGTCCCCAGAACCTTTTATTCACTCAGGCTGAGAACCTCTGCATAACAGGTACAATACATATTATAAAAAATGTGAACATGGTAATTACAGACAGGGATTTGCTAGGAGGTTTTTCAACAGACAGACAGATACATACAGAGATTTATTTATACATTTTTTAATTTGGGCTTAGAGCCGCATTCAATATTTTCACTTATATCACACCTTATCAATTTAGGGCAGGATGTAATCTCAAACATCCATAGTGATGAATGGTGCTATAAACCTGCACATTTTTCAACGTACCTGATCAACATATTCCTCAGTGCAATGAAATCATTGTGCTCGAGGTTTTCCACTGCAACAGAAAAATTCAACAATAATTATCATAAATCACACAAAAATATCAGATTCTGATTGGCTGATGAGCATCGAATTATTTTCCATGTACCCTGCCTACATGTAGAGGTATAAATATCACGTAGACAGGTTAACAACTCAGAATATATAATACTTGCGATAACCTAAAGATATCTATGATTTGACGGCTATTAACGTAACAAAATGAAACGACTACCATTTACCCTTTCCATGCTGAAGGCAACCATAGATGCCTTAAAGAACAATGACTATGCCTAATCCAGCCGGGAGAGGGTGAATTGAGTGATGTGATGCTGTACGTTGCTGAGGATATGAGTTCTTCTTTTACGTCACAGCGCGAATCTTTCAGCGACGTCACTGAGGGAATCTTTCAGCGACGTCACTGAGGGAATATTTCGCCCATATGCAACGACTCTACTGGTAGCTACCGCTGTTGTCGAGTGAAATGTTGATTAGCCACATGACCCACCTTCGACAAGACCCCAGGGATACTGCCTCCCTCGAACTTTCTTCCCTCCGACTTCGATCACGCGATTGCTGCCGACGACTGCGAACGGTACCCTGTCCTGAAATAACGATCAGAAAGACGATGTGCATTAACAGTGTGAGTTTGTGAATATGGAGTTTAACGTCGATACGGGAATTTTTCACCCGTTTGCGAAGAGCATTAATAGTGTACTCAGCTCTACAACTATCTTGTAAGTTATCAGTACTTATTTATTCCTGCAAACTCTAATATGTCTAAAGCAAATATGTTTTGTGAATTATTTAACGAAGCAGTAGTAAAATATCTAGTTTCAATATTTTCTAACAGATTGTCTCCCCTTTATCCAAATATACAAGATTTGGCTAAAAAATTATGAAACCTTTTCAGTATGATTTCATGTTCAATTCAAGGTTTTGTCGGCAAATACCCACATAAAATTTGAGCTTGATCATGAAGTCGTACTAAACAAGTTTTGTAATCTAGTTCGTCAAGTGAAATGCTTGGGTAAACACCCTTTTACGATATGAATAATAACTCATCAAATTTAAATCTTCCTCGTACAATTTCCTCTTTAGATACTTACCCTGAGTTTCTTTTGTTGTTTTGTTTCTTCTTCATCGTCACACTCAGGAAATTCATAAATTTTGATCTTGTGTTGTGCAATTTCATTCAATATCTGCAAGAACAATTCCCAATCTCGTGTAAAATATATGCTGAATTAGAAAATTCCATGAAATAATTTAACGTAAATTCTTGAAGGCATATTTCAGGGGTCTAACATATATTACCTGAAAGTGTGTACATTTGATTTGGCTACACAAGTATATTTGGCAACAAACTACATTTTGAGCAGTTGTTCTGGATATTTGCGCTAAATAAATGTGCATAATAATATTATTCAGTATGTCCCACTGGCTTTCAATATCTTTACTTGTTATCTCCAAGTATAAAACTTTAGATTTTTTTAAATTGGAGGTTAGAGCCACTTTCAACAAACATTCACTCATATCACAGCTTATCAGTTTATGGCAGGATTAAACCCGCAACATCCGTAGCGCTGAATGTTGCAGTAAACCTGTGAGCTGGTACTGATAAACCAAGGACGATACCTGCATTGCCACAGTACAGACAGCACATTCTATCAATATCGCGTCAGAAAGGCAAACTTTTGCGAACAATTGATGCCAGGCCCCCAGGACAGGATTTTATTTGATCCCAGGGCCTTTGGTTCCTAAGTCCAAATGTTCTATCAGTGCACTATCACTCGTCTCTCAACATAATGTAATTTAAAGTCGTTCTAAAACACAACGCTCACCGTTTTCTTAAATTCTCGACATTCATCTGGTGTCAGTGTGTCTGCCTTGGCTACAAGGGGAATAATGTTAACTTTATCATGAAGCCTCTTCATAAACTCCACATCCAGCGGTTTTAATCTGCAACACAAAAAAATATATTCTTGCACCTACTGCTGAAGGTAACCAGATATGCCTCTTCATTATTATTATTATTAATTATTATTTATTATTATTTATATTATTAATTATTATTATTATTATTATTATTATTATTATTATTATTATTATTATTATTATTATTATTATTATTATTATTATAATTATTATTATTATTATTATTATTATTATTATTATTATTATTATTATTATTATTATTATTATTATTATTATAAAAATTAATTTATGATTATCATTATACTTCTTATCATTATTATTATTATTATTATGAAGTACTTTTCTTACCCGTGTCCCGTGGGGGCTATAAAGTAGAGACAGGTGTGAACTCTCGTGTCGGAGTTTAACGTCCGGTTCACCCGAGATTCCGTGTTGAGGTACTCTTCGTATTTTGAGTCAATGTAGTCGGTTAAAGGCTGCCAGCTGAAATACAATATGTTCAGCTATACCATCCATATTCTTTTTTAAATAATTAATTGGGGTTTACGGATGCTTTCAAGATTCTTTTAATAATGAGGGGCTTTTTTAAAAATCATGGATTAATTAATAAAATGATTCTAAACTTTACCAGTTGCTGTTGTCAACTGCGTCTCCAAAACCTGGCGTGTCAACGATGGTGAGTTTAAGCTGTACGCCGTTCTCCTTTAACGTCACTGTTGTAGTGTCAACCTGAAACAAAAATATTAATCAACATAGTAATATAAACAGAATTTAAATTAAATTAAATGATTTATTTCGTCCCATGATAACGAGACGGACAATCACAGAAGTAGCAGTAATCAGAAAAGAAATTATTGAAGCAACTTTTCTTCTAGCACAGGCTAGTTCTCACACTGTTAAAGGCATGGTACTGACATTGACAGTCTTCTTGATGCGGTGTGATGGGCCGGGGTAGTCCCCGCTGTACAGTTCTGATAGGAACAGGGAGTTGATGAGTGTTGACTTGCCCAGTCCAGATTCACCTGTAACACAAGCAGTATTCAGTCAGAATTCAGCCAGAATACTAGCAACATATAGAACATTCAGTCAGAATACTATCAGCACAGGCACATTTAGTCAGAATACTAGGAACAGACACTCAAGTCAGAATACTAGCCAGTGCAGGCACATTCAGTCAGAATACTAGGAACAGACACTCAAGTCAGAATACTAGCCAGTGCAGGCACATTCAGTCAGAATACTAGCAACATTGGAACATTCAGTCAGAATACTAGCAACACAGTCAGAATATACTAGCATAACATGAACATTCAGTCAGAATACTAGCAACAAAGGCATTCAGTCTGTCAATTTCAGTCAGAATACTACCCAACAAAAATATTTAGTCAGAATACTAGAGGCACAGGAACATTCAGTCATAATACTAGTAACAAGAACATTTAGTCTATGTCACACCATATTCTCGCCCATGTAGTACCTGAGTACTATTCAATCTTTCATGAAAAGTTAAGCAAGCCTAGATTTGAATAAAATTGGAGGGGAAACCTTGCAAATTATTTACTTTCTCCTTTTGAGATTATGGTTAGTCTTGGGATGCAGGGACCGTATTCACCAAAGGGTTTAAGTCAGTTTTGAAGACCAAAGATATAGCAAAACTTATTTAAACCCTTTCGTGAATAAGGCCCCAGGGCTCCAGACTAACATTTTTAGAAGTTATTTGCCTGCAAAGCAAGTCAGGGCAAGTTGCAATGGCACCAAAGGTGCTAAATGTTAAAAAGTAGGTTGCCCGCAGTACAATTTAACTTGCCCCTGTACATCGGGCATATGTTAATCCAGAGCCCTGGGATCATTAATAACTTTTATTTTTTACTATTTTGGCGGAATTGGGTTTAGAGCTGCTTTCAAGATACTTTCACATATATTCTTACATCTTACAGAAAACCTGCGAGCACTGGCTGGTACTGACAGACCAAGGATGATACCTGCATTGACATGGTACAGACAGTGCAGCCTATCAATATCTCATCAGAACAGTATAACACCAACATTGATGGCAGTCTAACTAACCAGGGGCCTTTGGAACCAAAGTCCAAATGTTCTACCATTGCACTACCACCCGTCGCTGGGATAATTCAGTCTTCATACTAGCAACACAGTCCTGAGTATTCAGCCAGATTCACTTAACCCTCTCCATGCTGGAGGCAACCAGAGATGCCCTAAAGAACAGTGTCTATGCCTAATCCAGCAGGGAGAGGGTAAAGACTACTTATTTACTAATTTAAGCAAGTAAACCTCCTTGAAACTTGAGGATGAGAACATTACCAAAGGATTAAGTAGCATGTGCACCAAGTGCTCTGGCAAATATCCAGATGTAATTACAATAACATATGCTGGTGCTCTCGCTGGTAAATTAACAACCAAGAGACGATGAATAATTGCTCTTAGTAGTATCACTGTTACACTTAAATTATGACAATACTTATCATTCAACATGTTAAACATATTTTCCCAATTAGCAATTACATGGAATTTGCAATCAACAATTGTTCTAACACATTACCAACTATAAATCCATCAACTTTTCATAACTAACAAAACTACTTTGTCATAAATATGTCAAACCAATTTACAAGGTATTTGCAATCAACAATTGTTTCTACGGCATGCTTTCAACTAATCCATCACCCGTTTTCATAACTAACACAACTACTTTATCATTATCAGACATTAAACATGTTAAACATATTTTCCAATTAGCAATTCCACGGAATTTGCAATCAACAATTGTTTCTACTACACATGTTCGACTAATCCATCAACCATCAACGAACAAAAATCTGCAAAGTACTTTTCATCCTGGGTTGTAAACATGGCGGACGTTGAAGAAAAGGAACATCTGGCCTATACACGCTTCCATGCCAAAATAACTTCTACACGTAGCCTCAATTTTATGATGCTTTACATCTGCATGTCTGTTTTTCCTCACGAGTTTATTTATCCTTTCGAAAGTAAACATCTTCTCTTACATACTGCGCAACCCAGAGCTCGCTTGTACAAACCTGTGTAACTCTAAGACAACTGTAATTCCCACTTTACCAATGACATAGTCCATGACTAAGCTTGGGAGTTACGCCTTTTCGTACAGGTGATCCCTCTGTGATAACCCCAGAATGCGGTACTAAGTATTTAGCCGAATCTCTGTGATATATGTAACTTCCATCTAACAATGCCTTGATATCTACATGTATCTTGTTATCAAACCCAAATGATAGCTGTCCTTTGTATAGATTCCAGCTGTTATATAAATACTTGTATTATCATATCTACGTGCTAAGCTTATTTGAAGAATTTGCGAGTGATTTGTTGCTTAATGTAGCAATTGGAATCTTTTCCCCAAATGTGACGGTCAGGACATATTAACTACAATTGTCCATCCAGCAAGGAGAACATAAAACAGTTAGCACAGAATGATGATGAATGTCATTGTCCAACACCAATAAAGGCTACATATTCATCATGTCAATATTCCTCAGCAACAATGCTCAACTATAGAAATCCATGGGGGATCTAAATATGAATTCAAAATCTACAATCACCCACATTAGCAAATCAACAGTTAGCACACACTGTGATGAATGTGATGGTTCCACACAAAAATCTCGTCTTTTAAAAAAAAAACACTTTTATTAATCATGTCAATATTCTTCAACAACAATAGCCACCTACCGGTATTGAAATTCATGGGGGATCCAAATATGAATTCAAAATACACAATCACCCACATTAGCAAATTTACCGAATATGCATATTTGAAAAAGAATCGTGACAATTGTAAATGAAATGTTCACACTTTCGCTACCAGCTGTCCCACATATTCTACATTGAATGATGTAATTATGGGAAGCTCACAGTTTCAGAAAGCTGGCTCTATGGACAGAGACATGGTAAGGCCGTAGTTAGCCGATTCCCTGCTTGATGGATATTTTACATTCATATTGTACGTAATACTAGTACTCGACCAGAACGCAGGGTATAAGACAGTTAGTTATACTCATACTTTCCTCAGAGTATCGGTCAATATCCAAACAGTTTATGTAGGATGAGTGAATATAGAGTTTAACGTCGCTGCGGGAATCTTTCACCCATTTGCGACGAGTTTATGTAGTGTGAATGAATTAATGTTTTACATCACAGCAAGAATATTTCACCCATAGGTGACAGGAATGTTGACCGATACACCTTGGAAATTGAGGGTATAATTTATTTTAATATTGGATCTGACATGGCAAAAATATTAAATTATATTATTTTCATTTTCGACTGCATGAGTCAAAATTATTACAGGGAAATAAATCTGTAAACCAGGGAATAAAATAAATATGGCCTAAGTAGTAAAGCATTCA
>JAVCKX010122653.1:0-21847 GCA_034780695.1 Lepetodrilus gordensis
TATATAGGCTACTTCGTCATTCAAATCATATAGGCTAACATTTAGCGCCAATAATATAGGCCTACATCACTATAGACCTACAGGCGCTTTGATCGATATCATAGTCTACATTTTGACTGTTTTATTATCTACAACACATTATGAATATATTATCTAATCTTTGATATGAACAACATTGTCTCAGATTATGAAGCAGCCATATATTTATAGTGGGATGTAGGCCTATAGATACTATAAATATAGGCTACACCTACACGCCTAAAGGTATAAATTTTCAGCGCGTGTGGTATTTTGTATTAATCCGTTATCGATTCATGTCTACAGCATTTGCTCTGAGCGATATGTAAGTAAACGATATCATCTTGTAGATAATCTATCAGATATACCCGGTATCTCGATTTACTACTAACCACATGACTTTATACCCAGCTAGCATTTAAACGTTTTACAACGTCATTATAACGTTCTGTGAATGCTACGTTGGATTGTGACGTTTAGGTCTATTAGCGTGATATGGTTTACGTGCTGCCCAGGAATTTCACTTATAGATTTACTTTAATAGTATTATATATTTTGTTGTCACTTATTATTAATTTAATAATTAATATTCCCGGCTTCCGTATATTTTCAAATCAGAAATTATGGCCAATATGACAAAGTGTGTATATAGGCCTACTGTATATACGTCAATTATTTGAAATCCGCGTAAACGACATCCACTTGCCATTGTTATTGGTTGCCGTAGCTGGTAGATAGTCCATTGATGTTTACTCTCCAGCACTAGACCATAGCCCGTCACTACACAGGTAAAAACAAATAAGCCACTGTACTGAGAGGAAGTGAACTGAACGGCTCGCTCGGAGTACAGCTGCGAGTCGGCGATTCTCTGCGTTGATTGGTTAACGGTAATGTCAATCATCGCCGTGGGCGGAGAGCGTGTTTGTTCATGCTCGACTGGCGCACAGAGACGGAATGTACTATTCATGCAGAATCACCACGCACAGTGCATGTTTTCTCATTGGAATGGGGGAGTGGTATTATCTAACTATTGTCGTATTGAATCATCCTTTATTTCAACCGATGGGTGGTGTTGAGCGGCCTGTTTAAACATAAATAAAGGTGTATATATAATATTATTACTTATACTGCATAGGATAACTAATAATAAACTCATCTATCTGTTTTTTTTATTTCTCTCTCTATTTATTACACACACGCGCGCACAAACAAACAAACAAACAAACACACACACACACACAATTGAGTGTAAATGTGTGTGTTTTTACTAATGCTGGAATAACCAGCTGATGAACGTATTTTTGTTATCTTCATATCATGTTCTTTGGTAGATAAGTTACAAAAGTTATTGATTTTAAAACTGTCTGGTGTGGTGTAATAGCTGGAAAAGTAGTAAGTAGTCAGGTAACTCTGGGCGTGGCTTATCCCCACAGCGGAGTATCAATCCAGCCGAGACGATGTCAATCAATAGCAAAGAGAGGCGGAGCTTTCTGACGTCACCACCTAGTGCACGCATTCGCTACCGTGGGAGAACTACGTTCAAAGAGGGACAGAGGAATAACCCTCTATGATTTTGTGTATATGAACAAGTGGAATCATGATAACAATAACTTAACTTGGAATACGTACTATGGATTCCACATGTTTGTGTGACTTGTGATGCTACGAGAGGGCCGAGAAGAGTAAAGGTGTGCTAAAGAGAACGAGAGAGAGAGAGAGGATATATTTTCTCGGCCGCTTGTTCAAGCACTAGGGACACGGGACAGGGAAAGAGTTGTGACAGACGCGGTACGCGCACCTGGATTGTGGATACTTTATGAGTATGAGTTGCCACCGCAGTGTTTCCGCGACGTCATGTACAAGTTAGGCCAGTGTTTTACCACTGAATCCCGTGCATGATGGTAGCTAAGGAAATGGGGGTCGAGTTTGGTAAGATAACCAGCTGATTTGTGAAGCTTTCGCTTGACGGTGGTCTCAGGTGTGTATGCAACACAACGAGCGTTCGCTCAACACCCGTGCGAGCAACAAGCTAAAACATGGCCTCGACGAAATCACGTCTGGTTAGGTCCATGTTCAAACCTCCATATCATGTTGTGTGTTTAATAATATTACAATTCCTGGTAAAATTCTCACGTCAAACGGGACAGGGACCGGGACGAATACAGTTTACTGTTGCTGAAGGCTTGCCGGTTGGAACAGTGGTAGGCAAAATCAATACATTACCTGGATACTCGTATCGTTTATTAGAGTCTTCGCCATATTTCTCTTTAGAAAGTTCCACTGGCAATATCAAAACTTCTCAAATTCTTGACAGGGAAAGTTTAAAGCGTGATGTCATTCATCTGGGAGTTATCGCATCATCAAATAACAGTCCGACAACTTCCATTGAAGTCTATGTTACGGTTTTAGATATAAATGACAACAAACCTGTCTTTTCTGAAAGGGCGTGGAAGACAATTGTGCCGGAAAATTCGAAGGAAGGCTTTCAGATACTTCTAAACACTGCAACAGATTTAGATAAAGGTGAAAATGGAACTATCGACAGTTATGAAATTATATCCGGAAACTCGGAAAATAAGTTCCGGTTAATTCCGCCGAGTACGGAAACACTGCTTATGTATCTGGGCGTAAGTGGTACGTTAGATCGTGAAACTAAAGACTTTTATCAGTTGAATATTTCGGCTAGTGACAACGGAAATCCCAAACTTCGTGGATACCTTACAGTTGACGTGACTATTACAGATACC
Source organism: Lepetodrilus gordensis (assembly GCA_034780695.1). Lineage (NCBI taxonomy): Eukaryota > Metazoa > Mollusca > Gastropoda > Lepetellida > Lepetodrilidae > Lepetodrilus > Lepetodrilus gordensis. Next base: position 2,766 of record JAVCKX010122653.1, read on the forward strand.
AACGATTATTACCCAACGTTCAATCCCAGTGTATTTGAAGCGACAGTCAACGAGAGTGTTCCTATCGACACGCAGGTTAGCATCGTTCATGCGACAGATCTGGACAAAGGATTAAATTCTGAGATAGTCTACAGCATTAACGATGACAACGACGACCAGTTCATGATCGAAGAACGCACCGGTGTGATTAGGACGTTGCGGACGCCGCTGAGATCATGCCAGAGATGTTCGCGGTCAGCGTCCAAGTGTATCCCAAACAGCTGTCTCATCACCATCAAAGCCGCAGATCGAGGGTCGCCATCTCTGTCGGGTCACGCGTATCTCACAGTCGTCATACAGGACGAGAATGACCATGACCCTGTCATCACGTTCACCCATCTGCCCGATATGACCAAAGACTTCTCCACTGTCGATGAGAACGTAAAGAGCGGTCAGAATGTAGCTTCGATTAGCGTCAGCGATGCAGATTTGGGCGAAAACGGTCAAACATCCCTTAGTATCATCGGAGGGAACGAACTCGGACATTTCAAGCTATTCTCTATCAAAACTCCTGAAGTCGATCTGAATTTGATCAGCGTAATTGGAAATTTGGATCGAGAACGTGTGGCGATTTACAACCTCAGTGTTAGGGCCGTGGACCACGGAAACCCACAGCGCCATGCCGTCGCCCATCTTGTCATCTACATCAGTGACGCGAACGACCACGCTCCAGTATTTGAGAAACACGAATACAGAGTCGACATGAGCGAGCTGGAACTACCTGGAAGCTTCGTCGCCAGTGTTATAGCTTCTGACGAGGACTCCGGACTCAATTCCGCTTTGACATATTCCATAATCTCCGGAAATTATCTCAACTGGTTTAGGATCGACTCCATGACAGGGTTGGTGACCACCCAGGATACTATCGATCACGAGCGGACCGCCCAGGTTGTCATGAACATCTCGGCTCAAGACGGAGGAGCACAGACGTTCCAAAATTACACCACGCTGATCGTTAATATTCTCGACGAAAACGACATTGTTCCTACATTCAACAAGACAGAATACATCTTGGAAAAATCGGAAGATATTCCAACAGGTACCACCATCGTGAGCCTCGTAGCTGTGGACGGAGATGAAGGCGTCAACGGAACAGTGAGGTACCGGTTCCACCAGAGAATTAACCAGATCTACCCAAACACATTCCAAATTGACCCTGTCACTGGGAGTATCACAACGACCAAGAGACTGGACCGAGAGACAGTTGCCCGATACACTCTGCTAGTCATAGCCAGAGATGGCGGAAATCCGTCTCTTTCGTCCACGGCGACTGTGATCCTGAACTTGGACGACGTCAACGACAACTCGCCGACATTCCGACCCCAGTTGTACTTCAGCAGCATCCTGGAGACCCAACCTCCCGGTTCCAACATCGTGCAGGTCTCCGCGGCTGATCCTGACGAGGGCATCAACAGGAAGGTGACATACAGCTTTCTAGGCAGCAGCTATAACAGCTTCACCTTGGAGGCATCTACAGGCTGGATCAGAACAACGAGACAGCTGGACAAGCGAGTTCAGCCGTACGTTCTGACGATCCGAGCGACCGACGGAGGCGGAAAGATGGCCTCCCCTGACGCTCGAGTCCAGGTCACCGTTGCCAGCGTTCAGGACATAGCTCCGGTGTTTCTCAACCAGAAGTACATGTTTTCAATAGAAGAGGACAGAGACAATCAGATACCGGTCAGCAGGAGTGTGGGAAATGTGAAGGCCACTTCAGATGGGGCTTCGATAACATACGCCATCACTAGCGGCGACCCGTATGGAGTGTTCAGCATCGACCGGATTGGTCACATCCGTGCGGTCAAGAAGGTGGACAGAGAGGTCCAACATGAGTACCACCTCAACGTCATTGCAAGTTCCGGATCGCGATTCCGGGATGTCCCTGTTAAAATCGAAGTCACCGACATCAACGACAATAAACCAGAGTTTGTTGACAATGGATTTGAAGTCTCTGTTCTCGAGAATTGGCCAACGGGGAGGAACATATACCATGCCGAAGCTAGAGATCCCGACTTCAGAGCCAATTCCAGACTGTCGTACACGATGACGTCGACGTCCAACGGTGTCTTCATGATAAAGCCAGACACTGGCGTGATCTATCTCAATAAGCCTCTCGACAGACTTCCGAAACGCAGAAAGAGTCAAACTCTGATCGTAACGGCCACCGATGCTGGAACACCACAGCTGTCTGCTACGACCACGATCATGGTCCATGTACAAGACGTCAACGACCACAATCCGGTCTTCCATAGCAGCCAGTACGAAAGATCAATCTATGAATCCAAGCCCGTTAATCAGCCGATATTTCAACTCATCGCTTTCGATGAAGACGAGGGACGAAATGGGCAGCTTGTGTACAACATCACCCGAGGGAATCTGGAACGAAAGTTTGGGATTTTTCCTGATGGGACTCTGTACGTTGCACATGGACTTGATCGCGAAGAGAGGGACATCTATTCTTTGGCTGTGACCGTCAGCGACCGAGGAGTCGAACCAAGGAGCTCCGTGACTAATATTACGTTTCACATTCTGGATACCAACGACAACCGGCCCGTGTTCAGCAACAAGACCTATGACTTCCATGTGCGAGAGAACATGCCCCTGAGGACCTTCGTCGGAGCAGTGAGAGCCACAGATGCTGACATCGGCCGAAACTCTGAGATCATATTCTCCGTGGCGGCCGACCAGAAGAATTTCAGCATTGATGTTCAAACAGGTGGAATCGTCACGCTGAGATCCTTTGACCGAGAGAGCCTTCAGAAGTCGGTGGGGAGAAGTTTCTATGCATTTGAGGTCACTGCCACTGACAACGGACTAAAGAGACTAAGCGAAAATGCTGTGGTGAGAGTTCACGTCACAGATGACAATGACAGTCCTCCTGTGTTCTCGAGGCATATCTACACCAGCACCGTAGTCGAGGATGCCAAGACAGGAGCACGAATCACAGTCGTTACAGCCACAGATGAGGATATCGGGGAGAACGGGGCAATATCTTACACGTTCTTGACCGGGAACGCAAAGAAACATTTCAAGATTGATGAAACCACGGGACTGGTGTCTCTGATCGGACAGCTGGACAGAGAGTCGCAGGACCACTACAACCTGATCGTCCTGGCCACGGATTCTGTGGATGCGAGCAACCAGCTGAGCGCGACAGCGACACTTTACGTCACGGTCGCAGATGCCAATGACAACGCCCCAAGATTTGTCAACCAGCCACGGCAGACCAGCATATCTGAAGCAGCTCTGCCGGGAGAACTCGTGGCCAACTTCACGGCAGACGACAACGACATCTCCAACAACGCAATCCTGTTCTTCGAGATCTCGCAGGGAAACCGCGAACACTATTTCAAGCTGGACAGACACACTGGCAAGCTCTACCTCAACAAGCCTGTGAACTACGAGAGGACGAAGAAATACACTCTAACGATAGTGGTTTCCGATGCTGGTCAGCCAAGCCTCTCAAACTCCACCCAGTTCGTCATCAACGTCCTCGATGTCAACGACAACGCGCCCACGTTTGTCGAAGGAACGTTGTCCTCGTCGATGCCAGAGGATTCTGCTGTGGGGAAGACAGTGGTCAGAGTTAATGCCATAGACGCGGATTCAGGACAGAATGGGGAGATCCGCTACAGCATCATCAAACAGGAGCCCGTGGGCAACCACTTCAGTATCGGTCAAAACACTGGCGACATCTACCTCGATAAGCCTGTGGACAGAGAAAAGGAGGCTATGTATCATATCACCGTCATGGCCACAGACCAGGCAGCTGATATCAGAATGAGGCTGTACACCACCAGGACGGTCACCATTACCATCACCGATGTCAACGACAATGCGCCGATGTTTTTGTTCCCCAATACCATCCCCGTTGTCTCCACGACCACGAGCGGCGTCATCGCCAGCGTCGCCACGAAGGATCCTGACCAGAATGTAAATGGACAGGTGACTGTTACGATGATATCAGGAGACACTTCTCTGTTTTCAGTGTCGTCAATCGGGCAGGTAAATCTCTTGAAGCAACTTCCGAGTTCGTCGCTGAAATATTCGATTTCCCTTCGAGCCAGGGATCACGGTCGCGTGAGTAAGTCTACCGAAATGAAATTCACTGTCATCGTGACATCGCCTTCCAACGATGGACCGGTGTTCTCGAAGCGTTCGTATGCCGGGACTGTCACGGAGAACTTGGCGAAGGGTACGAGTGTGGTTCAGGTAGATGCCACTACCAGGCAGTCTGGGCATTCCGTGGAGTTTTATATTACCACAATTTCTGGATCTGTTGGACGTCTGTTTGAAATTCAAAGGAGTACCGGTTTGATCTCAACAGCTCAGATACTGGATAGGGAAATTTTACCAGAATTCATCGATGTGACGGTCTACGCCATTGAGATTGGAGGAAGCAGGCCAAAAACTCGCCATGTTCAGGTAGGAACTAGTTTAATTATAATTTTTAATATGGAAACAAGACAATCACAATATTTTAATATTTTTTTTATAAAGTATTTTATTTGAATTTATTTGTAAACAATCAGTTGGAATTTGTTCATATATTTTATACAAAATGCTTTTCATTACAATATGACAAATATTCAAATTTTAATGAAGCATAATAAAACTTGCATGTATAATGGCTATACGTTCACTAATTAATGAAACAACAATTGTTTATATTCTGAAGACAGAGGTAGTGTTCTGAAGAGAAAGGTCTTGTTTCCATATTGCGTTCAATGGTCACATCATATTACTTTCACTTCTGATATCATTTCTCCAACACCTCTGACAAAACACAATGTCCATGACACTACTCAACATGCAACCCAATACATGAGGCACCCATTACAAAGCGTGCGATTGGATGTCAACGTCCATTACTTCATCGCTGTAAGTCCATGTTGCCTTGCCGAACAAAAGGTGTCCTAGCGTCCTAGCATGCAACTAGGACATAATTGTCACCTTTGCGGTGACAAAGTAAATATACACAAGTTTAATTACTTCCCACAAACAAATCAATCCTTGGTTGTTTGACGTTTCAAGTTTTTCGTGAATATTTTATCTTGGTAATTTATCTCGAATTCAAAATTCAAACTGTTGAAGTTTATGTTCAGAACTTGGATTACCGTATATTTTTAAAATGTACTTGATACTACACAGCTGCAGATTCAATGTGGCATTACATTTAGTGCGATTAATTGCATATATATTTCTGTAAACTCTCAATACAGGATTAAATAGGACCCTACCTTCATTCACATTCACAATGAACTACACATGGGGGTTAAACAGTGATAATCCAATACTATCAACTCCATAAAGAGATTTGCGATCAAAGTAACATTTTATTGGGAAAGACCAAAGTGCATATTTTATGATATTGCACGTTGCATATTTTGACACAGTTTCTCAATAATACGATTAATTATATCGTCGTTTTACTGTCGATATATTGTCCCCATGACACAGTTCGTATATCCGGATATAATCAATAACAACGGCCATAAAATACGGCGGACGAGAATAGGGTATCTCCAACAGGTATATCCCGCAATTCCTGGATACCTGTGTCACAATAGCGCGGGACAGGTAAAAATCTTGCCCCCACCTGGTGTCGTACTTAAACAACAGCTCTCGCGCATATACCGCAGAGCTAAGACCCCAAGTCTATCAATGGCAGTCCATTGTACGTGCTCGTTCGCAACTGATCTATTGGGTATTTGAGGCTCGTTTCCGTGGTGGATTCAATACTGTTTGTGTGCACATGGGCTTGATCTGTTTAGATTGGCTCCACTTTCTCCTGTGCCACCCTATATCACCACCATATTCGATGATTCGGGTCCAATGACACTTGGCTTGTCTGCTTGTCTGCGGAGTGGTGTAGTGCGTATTGGGTGTCACTTGTAGGAATTTCCCTCCACTTAATAACCATGTTTTGTACCTGATATCGTCAACCTTGTATACCGTAATACGTTAATCTGCTCTTTCAAATTGTCCAGCATTTCTAGAGTATGGCTTAGTTCTTATCAGATTGTATTCCATATTGAAAAATTATTAATAAATCGTTTATATATTTCTTCATATTTATTGATAATGTTCTGTATTTTGAAGAAAGATAATTAAAATATTTGTATGAAATTTTGTGTATGAAAATTTGAAGTTTCAATGATACTTCAGAACTGTTTTGAAAACTATCAAATTCAAGCTGTGACATGTTAATTTAAATAATCAATATTTCAATGTGCATTATCTATAGGATTATGAAATATTCAATAACCACGATAACCTGGGGCTAGTACTAGTAGTAAAATTACTCTGCTTCTTTTAATAACAGAAGTTTGTCCCATGGAAATGTTGAACACCATTAAGTTACTATGTTACTAACAGTTATCAATGTGCTTTAGATTGTTATTCAATAGTTACTGTGACATGCGTACCCAACGGGTCATACCTTTCTACCTTGCCTTACGTTCAAATTGCAACAGATATGTCTTTGTCGACGATAATAGAGTTTCAAGGTGAATTTAAGAATTCACTCCAGTAAATACAAAGTTGATTTACGTCGCACAATACCATCGCACTGACGTTACCCCCAGATCAACCAGAACGAGAAGGCTAATTCAACTCAGCACTGAAATACGGCATTGATGTAATGACGTAGCTGTTTGCTGAACACGACATGGTTTTAAATCTATGTAGGTAATGGATTCATCTGATGAGCTGGTCATTGAGTTGTCCAATGTCTTTGTTCACGGTGTACGGTAATTTATATCCTTTGAACTCTCCTTGATTGAATGCTGTTTTCTTCGTTTACGTATGCAGGTATGCTGGCTGGAGGGTAGAGGAATTTGTGTATTTTTAGTCGGAATATCGGCTAATCTGTTGAGCCCTGTTACATGTCCTGGTTAGATAAAATATTAATTGAATTCAAAGCATTTACGGTGATGTGTATTTTCACATTTAAGTGTATAAAGTTATTTATTAATTTAAAAAAAAATATGTTTGAACAGTTAGTAGTTGAATGTCAAAGCATTTATTAAGGCAATTGAACATATTATAAGATAAGCATAATTTAGCATGTAATTATTATAAATAGATTAGCTGGGGAAAAAAAAAATATTTAATAAATAAATAGGTATTTATTAGTAATTAATAATGAATGAAATAGGTATTGTTATTAGTAAATAATGGACAACGTATTAAGTAAATGATGAAATAGGTATTTTATTAAATAAATAAATAGTGTTGACGCATCACTGCATCACGCTACAGAGATTTTCACCTGTCGAACAACTCTATCAATACGTCTGACTATCCTTTGTATGCTGTGGTGTATTTAGAATTAAATTTGCTGTCGATGAAGCTTCAGCATAAATAGCCAGCATTGGAGGGTCTCCCTCGAGACGAGTAACGATTTTTACCTGTAGCCAGGTATTCCTATATTAACCAATCAATGCCACTCTGGCTGGTATGGCTAATTGGGTCAACTAGTTCAGATAATCAGATGACAGGTTTTCGAGTTTGGAGTATGTCGGATGTTTTATCTAAATCTATGCATTACAAGATCATTTTAAAAGCATTTATGGGCGTATAAACTGGTTTTGACATGTTGTGTATGAATTGCTTGATACAAATCTATCAGTATAGTGTTCTTTTAAATGAAAGCTGAGATATTATGTCCCAAGACGAACATGACAAGCTGTTTTTATAAAATTATGTTTTCATAAATTAATGGATATTGAAAATGATTAAATTTTATAATTGCAACCACGCTACATGTATTAATAATGTATAAATGTAAAGAGATACATTTATTTATAATAGTAGAACTATTTCAAGTATTCATGTCATGTCGAAATGTTGTGTTTAAAAGGTTTTCATCAAGTTTAATATTACTCAATTCTCCATAATCAACAGTGATATCGATGGTTATGACCTTATGCATCGTAAACATGGTAAACTTGTAAATGGACAAATATATCCAAGCTAATTACTAGGGATGTATTGTGGAACAAACATGTCCCAGATTTATATCTAGAGGGTAACACTCTGTAATCGTGCTCCAATGACTTGACTGGCTTTTCCCCTGTAGGCTTCACGCTCCAATGGTCTGGATGTTCTGGGTTAAACCATGTATAAACGGAGGTAGGGAACTTTGAGATATACATCGCTCCATCAGAACTGACGCTGGTGCGTCAGATATGGACATTGTGTTGTCAGAGGGTTGCTTCAGTGCTTGCAAATAGGAGGACACTGTAATTTTATAAAACGTTTATCCTGTTTTGGGTTTTTTCTTGTTATTTTCCCCTTACACATAATATTTGGCTCCACTGGTGTTGAAAAAGTATCCACTAGTGCAAAAAAACAAACCAATAACTTTGTTTTCAATGAATGACAGAATGTGATATGAAGACAATGATTGAATCTAAAGGTATTTCTTTATTGAACATTGCTACCAATGGGCGAGACAGCGACGTTAAACTCCATAATCACTCACTCACTATGTTCATTCATGTTCAATATTAATATCTAATGCTATCTTTCATAATAGTTTCCATTTTATTTAATTTCTAATTTTTAAATAAATGAAAATTTCAAAAAGTTATTAAACTTTCATGAAGGATGTAATATTTTAGGAATGCTAGTGTTATTCTCAAACATGAAGTTCATATTGGGCAATTAAAAAAATATTGCTGGCTTAATTCCAGGATTTTTGTTCGTTTACTACTTGGGAGAGGTGCAAAAGGTATGAACGTATTGGATGGCCGACTGCTCAAAATATATCTGTACCAGTACAATGGTAACCAATATGTGTTCTATCGAGATTGTTCTGTATTAAAAATTAAATCCAAATATCAAATATCTCACTGCAATCATCATAAAAAAAAATCTTGTGTACATTAGTATTATTAATGAGTTATTTCAAATTTATCAGTTAATTGATCCAAATTTTTGTTACCGTAATTCAACATTTTGTTTTTGCCATTGATGACGAAAAACAATCAGAAAGATCATTTGCAAATATCTTTCCAAATTTAAATTGAACAATTTTGAAATACAGATGCATAATTTGAATAAAATAGTTGTATCCAATATCAGCTAAAAATGTCTTTAAGTTGTAATGTCATCGATTACAAAATGAAGATAATATCCCGTTGACGTTAATTGCTATGTTGTCATTTCTTTTACGTCAAAATGTCATATTTTCGACCAATTAAATTGAATCTTTTCACTGCTAATGAGGAATACAATATTGCTTTCCATGAATACCTAATCATCGCCGGATTATTTCCAATGTTTTCATAATTCAAGATCATAAATGGACCTCTCGAATAACGACTTCTAAATTGCACCGCCTGAAAGTTGCCTGAAAGTTGTAAGAACGCATCAATTATGAAGTTCCATGACACTTGACCCCAGCCTGAGCGTGTGAGGTTTTATGATCATATTCGTTTTCCTGATTATTTTTCATACCAGGCTGAAATATGATCCGTGTCCGTGATGATATTGGCTTACAGATTGAAACGAGCTGCAAACGAGATGCAAATGGCATATTGGTATACTGATATGTGTGTAGATATGTGTACTGATAAGTGTACCTACTGATAGGTGTACTGATAGATGTACTGATAGGTGTACTGATAGATGTACTGATAGGTGTACTGATATGCTTTAATAGGTATGGTATAGTGGCTATTGCCAAATGATTTAACAGTATGAATTAATTTCTAACAAAAATATCTTCATTAACATAATTTAAAGAATCAATCAGAATTAATAGCACAATATTTAAATTGATGTAGATGATACCATGTCATGTATTGAAAGTAATTTGGATTATATATTATGATAAAGTTGCTAATACTTATAAATAATTTTAAAATTAATACTGAAACAAATATGTCAATGAATTTCTTAATGAATATTTTATAATTATGATGTATGATTACGCAATTGTATTAAATATAGTGGTATGTCTTTTATAGGTCAGATTACACTAGTCTGCAATGTTATATTTTTCGGCATTAAATCTCTTTAACCTTTTCAAATACACATTCTTCGTGTTATATGATACTTTCCTACTGCCAACTAATAACTCTGACCTTTCCTAAATAGTGTTTTCTCATTAATGTTCAGCATTGAGCTTGTTTTTAATTGGACATTATATCATAATAGTGAGTTAGATTGAGATTAAATAGGAATATTTTGTAATATATTACAAATATCTATCAACAATTTTATTACATAATTGTAATAGATATATTATCTATATATTGAATTAAAATGTCTTGTGTTTATGATTAGAATTGGTTTAGTGCTTTGTACTTATGATTATTAATATTAACATTTATTAATTTCAAAATATATTTATGATTGCTTATCATGATTTATTACTTTCCGTCTGATTATTGAAAGTGTGAAGAAGGTTTACGCAGGTTAAGTAAAGATAGATTTATTCGTTTATGTAGGTGTTTATTACGCATGTTACAGTCTAACCTCGTACAATAGATAGTAAATTTTACGGGAACAAATAAAAATGTATTGGCATACGTTTTGACCATCTTGAAAACCCTCCTAATGACTATTTTAACACCACAATATGTACTCAATAAATGTTATGTCATTGAAATGGTCAAAATATTTAATTTACAACAGGTACTTATAATACCATTTTAGAATTTAAATTTGATTACATGTTTAACTGTACCTTTTTGTAGGGGTTGAACAAGGGTCATCTTAATCGTTGTTGAGATACATAGATATTTATACTGGTAGACAAAAAAAATATCTAATAAAACATGTATACTACGTCATTGAAATTGACAAAATATTAAATTTATACCGATACTTATATTAGTATTTTAGAAATTATATTGTATTACTGATAGTGATATAACTCTTACTGACTCATGTACGAATGTGCAGTGGTTCAAACTGAGTTCATCTTGAGCGTTGTTGAGTTACGTAGGTATTTATGAATACATGCAGACAATGATCAGTTGAAGATCTATCATACTGCTGCGTATGTATCTAGCAACGAGAATATTAGTGTTGTGTATGCGACACTTGCATAGTGATAGTTTGTAGCGGTGACTAGGGTAGAGATTGGTGGTTGTGGAATCTTGGACCACTTGGAGAGGGTGGTGGGGGTGGAGTTTAGGTATTGAAGTATATATACATTATTTAGCACAATAGCTAAACCTTTTGATTTCAAGTTTTTCTGATATAATATGTTAACTTAATAATAAATATTTAAAAGATAAACAAAATATTTCCTGGCTGTAGAGTGTAGATCAAGAACATACAGTATTAGCAATGATCAAAACATCAATTGATTAGATTTCAAACGTCTGACACGAGAAAAGAAATATTTGTATTTTCCGCTTCGTTACAAACACGATAGATCCTATATTCTGTGTCTCATGTGTGTAGTCTAAGAGATATACCGATTTGTACCTGGATATATCAATCATCTATTGACCGTAGTTGGTCTCAGTGATTGTCACAGACAATATTGTACTTTTCCCAGGTAGCTCTTCAGTGTAGAGGTAGGAAAAGACATCTATTAATCACTCTCAGCCGACCATACTAAGTGTGGTGGCACTGTAGATGCGTTGCCAGGTAATGGGGTCTGTACAATGAGCGATATCTATCGACAGAGAGAGGGAGGCGTCAATGAATGTTGTTGTCCCATGGTTTGGTATTCCGTCAATAAAATTTGTGTCAACAATGCAATAAATGGTGGCATGTTCAAAACAGTTGGCTCGTAAACCTGATAAACGTGATTAAGTTGTTAAAGATGATTTCTTCCTTTTTTGCTCATGTGACTATTGTTGGTTTTTGTTGGTGTTGTGGGGAGTTATAACTTTGCAAGCATTCTAGTATAAATGCTTTTCAAGTTAAAATACTTTGTTGAATAAGTATAACAACAATTATTTGATTCAGAGTTTCGTCTTTCGTACAATGTGAAAGTAATTTCTTTTTGTGGGGAATGTGTGGTAGTTATGTTAGAAATGCTATGAACACAAGGAGGGAATCACACCCGGCTCGCAACCCAACCTCCAGATGACATTTGCCATGCAACTACTCCTAATGAAAAACCAACAAGTCTCAGTCGACAAGGCCGGAACTGGAGCTGTTACAGTGTCTGGTCTTGCATAATTTTTTAGATTTCATTTGCCTGAAGGTGCTTTTAGGATAATAGTATTTTCTCAGTTGTGTTATTAATTAGGAAAATAGTTTCTTTTTTTAAATTTCTTTATATTTTTAAATGTTATATTCGTTGGTTTTTATGTAGACTCTGGCTGTATTTTAAACCTGTATTTTAAAGGCATGTTTTCTGCAATGTTATATAACTCGGTTCACATTCTAGGTTGTAATTAAAAGGACTAATCCAGCCAGGTATATTCTTCAAACAGTTTGATTTTCCGAGAAAGCCGACAGATCAAAAGGATTCAGTCCTGTGAAGTCAGTCCTGGAGCTTATTTCAGTCCGGAGATCTATCACCCTCTCCGTCCCATGGCATAACCTCACATCACAGGAGCCTTCTTAAACACAGGGGTCGTGTCGAACAATTCAAAACAATCCCTTTTTTCTGCTGGTTCGATGATCCAGCACCAGCTAAGTATGTTCTTACCAAAATCCTCTTGGGTGCAAATTACAAAGAGGTTTCCGCTGCTTAAGTGAAATCTGGAGATTGAAACAGATTCTGAGGGTGCGTTACGTAATAATCTGTAAAGAGAGAGGGTGTAGTATTGTCCCCTTGTCTGATCCCAATGTTGAAGTTATGCCTAAGGGGTTGTGGATGATAGGTATTTGATCCCTAATCGTGATAATCGTAGTTACCAAATTCAATTTATGCATTTTACCTGAAAATGAATCTCTTTATTAAGTTGTATTAATCTGAAAATTATTTTCTTTATTAAGTTGTATTAGTAATCTAAGATTGATTAGATTATTTTTAGAACAAGAATTGATTTTGAAAAATATTGAATTGGATAATAGTTTATGATACTAGTAGTTTATTTTTTATTTTTTTTATTGTATATTTTTGGAATTTTGACTATTTTCCCCTATCATACATAAACTATTTCCACTAATTATGACAGAAGTCAATCTTCTACAAACAGGAAGTTCTGAAACAATATTGTTTAAAATCTGTCGGCTTCAATGTTTCCTGTGTTAGATCCTACTGTGGATATTTTTAAGATGTCGCCTGAGTATCGAGACTTTTAAAGTGTCGCGGTCTCTTTCGAGACACACCATGTGTTTGCAAACATGAAAACTTGTGTATGCGCTAAGCCGCCTTGTTTACGACAAGGGAGCTAAGCCATTTTCATGTTTACGATACATGTGTAAATGCGACTTTATGCAGCGGTTTAAACTAAAAATTATGTAAGGCAAATGTTATTGGGGATAGAATTTTTTTATCTTTTGACTTCAATGTAAGTTTTTGTTGTAAGGGATTGAAAATACATGAATATGAAACATTTTGCAATAATATTTTCCTTATATTTATTTTCTCAAGCTTGTCATTGTGTTACATAATAATAGGTGAAATATTCCTGCTGTGTTGTAAATCAAATTTTACTAAATTCCTCACAAAAGTATATCATTGGCAGCAATTTATTGGAAACAATTTTATTAAATATTAGAAATGCATATCAGAAAATACATATCCACCTTATAAGTACATGTATGACATGTCAATCACTTGTGCTACTCCTTGGTGTGGGGTAGGACTCCATTTATATGAATTCAGCGATCGTTGAATTGAATACTATCATGTTTTGACAAAGATTTGAGGAAGAATGAAAACAAATATTTGTAGTTTCAGCGTTCAAGGTTATTTGATAAAAAAACCAACAACGTATATTCAGCCAGCCTTTCTCCGAGATACCATAATGAAAATGGCAAACTTGCTGACCGTATTATTTTTTTCTGTTGTGTGAAAGTCAGCAATATCTCTGTATGGGAGTAGATGAGACGAAGACCTCGAGTTTCGAACAAAGACCTATGTTCAATAACTTCTCAGTACTCTGCTTTATTTGCACACAAACCGTGGCCCTAATGACATTTTCCTCACACCTACTTTCATTATAGTTTGCAGGTTTATGTTAATACTATACTATTACCCTGACAGCCGTAAATTGTAAACTTGGATTCTTTTCATTCCTCCGATTAATCAGAGAGTTCTCAGATATAAAAAGTTTCACAAAGTCGGTTAAAAAGTACTAGAATAGTAATTACATTTTCAAAGGTATATAGAGTTTCACACTAACAGCCGAAAGAGGAAGAAACAACAAGTTCATGGGTGTCAATGTATACTATTTGAAATATTATCCCATTGTAAAATGATCAGATTTGTTGAATAATTTAATCATGGATATGTTTATTGCTCAATATGCATATATGTAACCTTTGATGTAATCTACTTTGGTCACAGTTGAATGAATCTGAAACCACGATGTGTTTGTGACAACATCAAAGTCCAGTCAAATACATAATTTACTGGTATGTACTATTAACATTGTTGGTAGTACTTGATACAGAACTTTCTATTCAAGAAATGTGACAACTTGAAACATTTAACATTTTGTTTTTGTTTTCAATGTTTGCTAAATTAGCAAGATTGATAAAAATATCTCAAGATAGGCCGTTGTAATTGAGAAGTTACTGGTAAAACAATATCCATCGAGGTATCTCGACATTGACATTATTTGATATTCAATATGACAATACATTGACATTATTTGATATCTCGAGATGACATTATTTGACGTGGATTGACCAGATACCATCTGATGCGCCTGAACTGGCATTGTTCACTAATGTCGACTGTTTTCATTGTGAGAAAATCATCGCTGTCAAGTGTTTGTGCATGAAGGTCTCATCGTCGCTTCAATAGATGGAGTCGTAGAATCGCCCCTTGTAAAGAAGTGTGCCGCATCCCTTGCCAAGGAAGACGTGACCTTGAATGGAAGGTCGTTTGGACGCCATTCAAATCCTCGAGGATGCGGTTTAGGCCGCCAATGACAATAGTGGGATTTTCAGTCGGAGATTATTGCCTCATTTGTGTCTACTGTGATCTGTCGAGTTGATCTAAGCATGTCCATAGACTACTAATGATGTTGCTAACAAAAATACTGATGCATACAATATTTATAACTAGACATAAGTAAGGGGAATACTTTCTGCTATTAAAATGTTTACATAGTAAACTTGAATATTACATTTGCGTACATGTAAATACTTATTGTCATGCATGTTTACTAAGCTACTGGCGTTTCTTTTGAATAGCTCACTTGGCACATCGGGATATTGTGTCCTCGATCAATGCAAATATGAAATATTACCTTCATATTTTCACCAATGGTGTGTACATAATTCATGGATGGTTTGGTTCAATAATTTGAAATCAAATATGTTTATGATGACAATGAATTAAATTTGCTGTCCAAGGACCACGTGAGTCATCATATTTCATGCTGTTATGATATAAATCTTTTAAGTTCTATCAACATTCACTCAGATTAGTCCTCATAATTACAATAAATAATTTCTTGCTTTTGGTGAGAAAAAAGAGAAAAAATTCTTTTTTTTTTTTAAACAAAAGATTATGCTCCGCTTTTTGTTAATTTGTCAGTGTGAATGGAAAGGGAAAAGCGAGAAACTGCAATGGACCCCCTCTCCCTACCTCCACCATCACTTAATCCCTCGGCCAACTTTGTCGGCCTTCCAACACCGGACAGGCATTTAGCACGCTTCCGTCGGAATCTCCGCAGGAATCTCGGCAACAGTTTGTTGTATTGTATATGGGTGGTCATGATGAGCCCTCGAGACCGGAATGTAAAGTCGAGGTGATACTCACGAATCGCAATCCGCAGTTTTTCCACATTCCTGCTTTTTAACAGCCCCAGATTTTAAAAGGTTGTTGCCACCACTGGGTAAAGAGGTGATCTGCGATTGGCTGGGTCGCTATCGATATGTATCGAAATATACTTGCGAATCTCAATCCGCATTTTTTTTTCACATTTGTACTTTTTAACATACCCATTTTTAAAAAAGGCACAAAGCCAAACCTGGGTAAGAGAGCTGATCTGTGATTGGCTGTGTTGATATTGAGATACGAGGCAGTTTGTGTTAGGAATAGATACAGATGTATAAACCACCTGTTGTATACAGGTGTTGGTTCCATATTCCATCTAAAAGTGTGTTTTCCTTGTATGAAGATAGTTGTCAACAAGTAGTATTTGTGAATGCATATGATTGCCAATTATCCAGAAATTGTAGGTTCACTTTGTCTGATGGATTCATCTGCTATAGGGCACCTACGGTTGCCTGTAGGAGTTAGATGAAATAGTTGTCTTTCTTACGTTAAGTACGGAATTAAAATTGTAATAGGACATTAAGAAACTTGTATAAAATAATGTACTGTTTTCCTGTCACTGATCACCATATTTATATCACATTTATTGAGCTAATTCCATGAACGTCAATTCTTCTAATACTGGATCTATGTCAAGGTAATGTTGATTCTTCAGTGAATTTTCATTGCTCGATTCAGACAATGTGATTTTCATAGAGGACGATTGATTGATTGATTGATATGAAACCCCCATGAGACATTGCCTGGTGTTTTTGATGTAATCCTGATTATGGAGGTTTACCATGCAGAGTCAACTGTTCTAAGCTTCTTACACACAAGACATAGAGAAAGAATAATTGGTTTAATATTGTGTTAAGGTATTTGCAAATCATTACCGTGCTATTGTGATAAACAATGTCATTAGGATACGGTTTCTGTACAGTACAAATATTTTTATTAGGGAAGGATTTTAAATTGCACTGTATTTGTATTCCTCATTTATATACTGAGCAAAATAAGAAACTTGACAATTAAAAAAATATTCTCATGTTGTACATTTGATATCTTCATGTCATATTTCTTAGTTTGGTCAGTATACAACCCCTCAAATGGAAGTCTTACATATTGGAAGTTTATGCAAGCAAATACATAAATCAGCTCAGGATCTAGTTTACGTCCTGTTAATTTGGTAGTAGGCCAATGATACCAACTTTTTATACCACTCTTGGTATTTAAAGAATGGAAAACCAAAAATCATTACTGCTAAATGAGGTCCCTTGATGGTCTAAACATAGCTGCATTGTTCCCATTTAGAGCAGGTATATAAAGCCAGGACAAAGATACGGGACGTATTGACCCAGGCTGGCATGATATCCCACGTGGGCTATAAGTATCATAAGGCCTTTTTGACATTGGTGCCATTTCCTTAGATCAGTAGCCTGTAAACCCCCATTGTTAACTGCTGGCTTATTCAGCCGAGAAACAAAACCAAACATCCAGTTGTTGTTTGGATTTTATTGAGATTAGGAGTATCGGCAGGATATTGAGACGACAGACCGAGAATATATATAGACTGAACTGCGGCTCGGACATTTCAGATATCGCTACTGTGGCAATGTAGACTTTCTATGTTGTTTTAGCGATGGTTATCTTGGGTATGGTGACATATGTAACATTAATAGTGTGTAGAAGTGGATTGGCAAGCAAGACAAAGCTTGTCTTGTATTTACGTGATTTATGGACTTACAGATAGGTTTGCTGTGGAGTATAGTCCGTAAAATTTTACTTTTCAATGCAGTTCAATTTTTCAATTGTAAATCTGGTAAAACAATTTCATAAAATTAATTATCTTCATGTATTTTGCTTTAATCCCATGATTTTTTTCTTTTATCCTCAAAGTAAACTTATTTAAATTTCTCAGAACACACATAAAAGAAATATGTATACATATTACTTTTCTTCCGAGAAAATCCAGACATCTAAGGTTAATTAAACGAACTTCAATGAGATTAGGTGTTGTTGCCTGTTAAATTAATGTCACAAGATGACACCATGGTCGCTTTTTGTTGTTTTTAATTCCTTGCAAATTTAGATTTGTCTTGAAAAAAATGCTGAAGTGCTGTTTATATTTTCTTTGACCAAAGCTTGTGAAGCCTTTGTTGTTTGCCCATATTTGACGTTAATAGTCACTACTATGTCCAGGTGTCCGGTGACGAGATGCTTAATCAAGTTAATAGTACAGTTGATGTGTAACTGTGACTTTAGAGATACTTACATACATAGTGGATAGTCAGGCTTGAGGCTACATGTTCGCATGATAGAAAGTACACATTATTTTACTACTAAATTACTATATTGGAGTTTACCATAACATCTGGTTGCTGTAGGTCTTCCCACTTTAAGCAGTAAATTGAAGTAAATTCATTGAAATACTATAGGAAACTCAGGTGTCACAATGACTCATAATGTTCATTCTATTTGTAAAAACCTGTAAAACAGTTCCAGCAAAAATAATTGTTTTCCCTTCTCCAACCATAAAACCGTTTGCAATATGTGAATAAGAAAAGGTATTTTACAATCAACTACGGTAGTCTTGGTCTTAGTAAATATATTTTTACAGCATCATGTGAACCTTTGCGCAGATATCATCGACATGTTAGTACGAGGTATATCACATGCCTCTGTCGCACGTTATCTCTCCGTATCTTTACATAAAATAACAATGACCAGTTTCATAGGCGACCAGACATATTCTCATTGAAAAGAGATATTTTTAGGATGATGTAAGACTTTGCAGAGTTCCTTTGACACGTGAAAAGAAATATTTGTGGCTACAGTAGCACTTATATACAAATGTCCCCCACAAATGTCGACATTACCAGTACTTGACTTCCATACGCAGGGATCAAAAAACTCTAAATTCTTATGAAATTACCCACCTTGGCCATTCTGTTGAACTGTATCTGTTTACACTCTCTGTACCCTGCTATTTGTCTAATCCTACCCCACCCCACAAATATCGAGTTTTTTTCAGATACCTCCCTGTCCTTTTTACCAACTGACGATCTAAGATTATCATTGTGAATACTTCAGATGTAAATATACCCGAAGATGTAATAAATTACCTAGCTTTGATACCCATAACAATACTTGTCATATGGCCTTTTACGAAGCTCGTCAAAGT
>JAVCKX010122665.1:0-11159 GCA_034780695.1 Lepetodrilus gordensis
TCAATAACTTGTCAATAACTTGTCAATAACTTATCCATAAAGTGACCCGAGTCGGAAATGTACCAATGTTCATAAACATACTCCCCACAGTCAAAAAAGTATTAAAGCTATTGTTAGCCGAAATTTATGTTGAATCAGGTTTATATACATACACTTTGGTATATGTATTAGTATACAAATTGTATGGGATACAAATAGTTGAAATGAAAAGTATATGACTTTATTGTCTAGCCATTTCTCAGAGGGAGACTGATAAAAAAAAGGTGAACATTGACAGTAGTTTTTAATCATAGGTCATCCAATCGACTAGAATAAATGAAAAATGCAAACATACAATATTGAAGATGAAGGATTTAGTGTCGAGGCAGGTGGTGTTTGTTGAGAGACTTTGCTTTCCTCTTTAACACGATCAGAACAAAACCGAAATCACTGAGGGTGGTTTGTCGAACATGACCAAAGCAGCAGGCAGTTTATTAGTACTTTTCTGATAAGGAATTTATTGTGGGTATATTTTCTACATTTGAAGTTGAGGAAGGAAAACAACTAGCTGCACCTGTACAGGAATGGTCGATAATAAAATACTAAATAATAAAAGTTGTTATCTGCAGAATAAATATACAGAAATTTGACAGATTTCTGCTGTGTTTTATTACAGAATTCAATGCGATGTATTGCCCTCAACATTGATTGTTCTCACCACACATGCTACAACATGGATTCAATGTATTAATGAGTGGAAATTCACTAAAGTATTATACAGTGGTCGTCTCAGTCATATGTTATTGGATTAAGTCCTGCAAATACACAGGCACATATTTACAACTGGACAATTCCTTTGTGGCAGTGAGATATTTACATGAAAGAAAAGAAATACAGTTTGGTTTATTGCTTAGTGAAATAAGTGAAAATATATATTTTTAATTTATCATATCATGAGGAATTGGAAATTTTAGTACATATATTGTCCCTTCTTAATGGCTAGATTAATTGATTAATGAAATGTCAACTGCAAACTGGTTAATATTGTGTCACCATTTAATTTTATTTCATGTTTTATGTAAAGCCCTATATATGTACCCAAATCCATTTTATTTCTGATAAAAGCAGAACTGCTACTTGTTTTAAATCATTCCATATATTAAAAAAAATGTTTATACAAAATGTATATCATTTTCATACGTTATCTCCGGTTAATATGCATATATATTTTTTTTTAATTGTTCAAATGTATCATTTTCATGACCAATGCCAGACAAAAGACAAGAATATGTCATTATAAAAAAACACAATACTTTATTTAGAATCTATTAGATCTTATCTTGTGGGAATAATGGATAAAACAGTTAAACCAATTTGCAGTAGGCTGATACAGTACCACTGATTTAACAGATAACTTTGATGACCAACATACCTGGTATTTCCATAAAGTCTAATGTTGCTTTCCTACAATTCTACCTGTATCCATAAATATGTCTAGTCTATCCTGATGTCTAGCCCAAACCATGTATATGAGAAAACATATACCATTTACATATATGTATGTGTGGCATGTTTGAAATTGGTATTCATGTACATATCCATGAAACATGACTTCTACTTCCTAATGAGCCCTGATCAGGCGTAACTAACATTAAAATCTTACATTGAAGAATGCCTATTGTTAAAAGAAACACATTAGTATAAAATGACTTGCATGTTGCACACGTCTAATATACACAATAATACTGGTACCGGTACTCGCTGTATAAGTTCAAAAGAAAGGTACCAGTACTGCATATAAATATATTTAAATAGCAGAAATTTAAATAATTAATAAATAATATTGATACTAGTATTAAATTAAGCTAGGAAGCACATTAAACCACAGGTTACACTTAATTGAAACATAAACGACTGTTTATTTTCATAAACCCAAAAGTAAACTATGCAGCTCAGTTAGGTATCACTGTAAAAGTTTTTCCAATAAATATTGGTTGTAAAACAAAAAGAGAAAAGAAAGAAATCATACACTCCTGCTCCAATTAATATTACCATAATATTATGTTAATTACATAGCTTGTTAAATAAATTCAGAATCACCCTCAATGATATTACCCCCCACCCCCACCCACAGCCTCCCAACATATGTGTACCTCACCTTTAATTTCAGTTCTATTTACTGACAAGAAGCTGCAGGCAAAAACAAAATGGAAAATGCAAAATGTAATTTCAGTTGAATTTCAGTCTTGATCCATACAAAAAAAAATCCACAAGAAATTGAATCTAATTTGGTTTTACATTTCTTTTACCAAATCATGTCAATTTCTTCAGTCTGTGAGATGCAAGGTGCCAATCAGATGTCAGCTTGGTTCTGTAATGTACACTAGATTACTAAAAACCCAGTCACATGTATAACCAAGAGAGGATCAAAGAATCAGAATCAGACCTCTATTTATGTTATTTTACCACTGGAATAGAGAAAAGTAACATAATGCACTATGTAGCACTGAAAACTGTGGTTTGGAAACTTAAAAAGAACTATCTCTATCGTGTTCTCATTTTAATGTGTTTTAAAAATATATTCCATCTTAAATTTTAATTCACAATAGAACAGCTAGTAAATCTACCATATAAAATGATTTTTATACCTAAAAATTAATGTCAGTATTCTGGCCATTATTATTACGGTAGTAATTATGGTACATTTTACATTAATCAAATACATAATCTGGTCTTTGCTGTTCGAGTGACAGGAACATATTGTACATATCATGTACATGTCTTTGCTTCCTGTGGTGTTCTATCTAAAGGGTTCTGTTGTACAAGATAGCAACAAGATCTTGACGAGAATTTCACCAAGCAGTAATAAGCATACAGTCAACCTACATGTCCAACCTTCCATTATGGTCTGAATTGAAATGTAAGCACATATTAAAATATTTATATGCACAATTAGAAATAATATAACAAATAAAAATTAAAAAATAATAAAAATAGTAATGCTGACATATTGTAAGACTATCAAATCTTGGTACTAGTCACATTACATTGTCTGTCTATACTATAAATACTAGTCCAGTATTGATTTCTGTCTAGTTTACTAATGCCCTGAGGTGGTTAAGTATTAATGGACTACTTCTGGTCTAACTCACTTCTAATTGAAACATTGTTAATTGTGCCATAAATTAGAATTGAAATATGCAAAATTATGTCTCTGTAAAGTTTTTGACATACAATGTACTAAAAGATCAAAGTTTGATGGAAATTAAATATTTAAAATAAATCAATCAATTAACAACTTTGGGTGGATGTTTTTATATTTATTAACTATTTCTATGAATAATATTCACATTGCTTTCAAATATCCACATAGATCTATTTGTTGGTAATAAATAAATGTTATTTTATGTATGAAATTTTAATATTAAAATAATATAAGGTCTGTGCGATATATCTTTAAACTTAATGTACATATGATAAACTAAGATTCAACTTTCAACATGTCATGACCTTCCACTAAGGCGTGAAGTTTATGTTCAACATGTTCAAATTCTTTATTCAGAATCTCAAACACAAAGAAATCAAGAACAGATATATCCCTGTATGAAATAGGTGCGATTCCAAATCATACACTTGAAAAGTTTTATATCGAAATTTGCGAAATAGTACCACAGCCTCTCCCAAACTAGGCATTTAACAGCTGATTGTGGTTCTACCAAGCTCAAAATTGCTTAATAAAGTGAAAAGAGCTTTGAAACGTTGTGTAATTAAACTATTTAGAGAGATTACACTCTCTGCTTCAATTAACTAGTTGCTAGAGCTTTCCCATGAACGGTGATAATGGAGAAGAAATATATTATACGTCTAGTGACAGCTAGGACATGCATGAAGGACATCGCACAAAGCCACGTCCATAGCGAAATGTACAACAGTGTCTCCCCGCACACTACGAAGCAGCAGCGGTTGGCTACACACCCTCTTAAAGTCACTACCCTCTTCAGAACCTGTATCAAACTGTTGTCATGTCCATTTAATGATGCCATAACCATTATATAATGTAATAATGACCGATACTCACATTTAAAAAAAAAAGTTAATACAAAGGATAGACAATATTATTACATTAACTTTTCCATAATTGCATTTTAGCAATGGAGAATAAAAAGAGAATAGATTGTCCAAATGGGTTTATAGCACTTTGTGTTTAATTTGCCAACTCCAACACTTTGTATGTGGACTAAATGCTGGCATAACCATGTTTCAGGTTTGGGTGCACATTTTTGGCTTAATGACCTGTTTTGATGTAATGGGTGAACTTTGCCACAACTATCTTGTGTTTACCAGCAGATGCACCAAGAATACCCCTAGGCACTGGAGTTAGTGCAGTAGATGTGCAATCACAGATTAAAGTCTGGAAATGTTGGCATGGAGAAAACAATAAATTAGTCTTCATTTTTGTTCATATTATCTTTACAAGCTTCATGAAATACTCATTATCACTAGACTTCTATTTCTCATACTGTATAACAATTCAAAGGTAATATCACATTTTTCTATATATATACTGCGTAATATATTTCTTATCATAAATAAAATATTCTTATTAGAATGTTTTTGTTGTATAGAATTGTATGTCCCCTTACATAATAATTCATATTAAACATTTATTTATATAATATTTCACCAATGTTCAAATAACCAATGTTGGAATGCTGGAAATGATGATGTCACAGTATTGTAGGTTACAATGCTGAAAATATATGACAACCATGAAACATAGAATTGTGAACATGACAATGTTGTAATATGTGTTGGTTAAAACCAATGCTGAAAATGAGGATATTACTATCTTGGAATAGCCAATGCTGAAAATTAGGATATTTCAATGTTTGAACAGCCAATGCTGAAAATGAGGATATTACTATCTTGGCACAACCAATGCTGAAAAGGATAATATTACAATCTTGGCACATCCAATGCTGAAAATGAGGATATTTCAATGTTGGAACAGCCAATGCTGAAAACAACATTGCCTATGATATAGTGCTTGATCTCTGACAGCCAATGCAATATCTCTTGTCGGAGATAGTATGAGATGACAAAGCAATGAGGAGCTAATAGAGATAACCTGTACAAGTCATATTCCATTGATGCACCTCCTCATCTGGTTAAATCAGGCAAATGCTTATGAATGGGTATCAGTCAAGCTAGGTGGCTGTAAAGTGGCCGATTGGGAGGGACGGTCATTCTTGTGACTGGACTCTGGGGGAAACCAAACCTGGTCAACAGTGATATTGCCAACAGTTCTCAGGTGTCCAGAAAGTGGCTGGAGTGAATCCGATGGCTATCTCAGCAGACTGGACATTGGTCAGTAGAGTACGGTAAATATTGACAGAAAGCTTATCACTGGTGTTGTCAAATAGATTTGCATAGACAAGTACCTGTAAAGTTTGTTTGAAGAAGTATTAACATACTAATGAGATATTCTCAAGACACGTTGATTCCTAAAGATATTGCAAGTTATAAAAGTTTAACTATTTAATATAACATGGTACGGCTGTCTTTAAAATTTAATATGATTTTGTCAGTACTAAAAGCAAAAATACTTCTACTTATACATTTTAATTAATTAAAAGTATTTTCTTTATTAATTGTTTCATCTAATACTAAATAATACTAATACAATATTACAATAATTAATAATACATGTAACAACACAAATATAATACCCCAACAAAAAGAAGCAGCAGCATTATTAATAATAATAATAATAATAATAATAATAATAATAATAATAATAATAATAATAATAATAGTAAAAACAACAACAACAATCATAGTTCATTTCATTGTTCATTCCATTCAACAATCAACATCTCATCACAAGTTGTCCATTTCATTCACAACCCATGGTTTTAGTTGTTTATTTCTTTCACAAGGTCCACATTAATGATACTCCATTTCATTCACCATGTTAACCCACATTTGTTCATTTCATTCACCATGTTCACCAATTGTTCATTTCAATCAATTAATTCCAATAAATGTGGTCTAGTGAAGGCTAATAGTCATTCATCTGTTCTTGTTGTACATACATCTGTCCTGTTGAAAATGTCGACTTTCTTTCAATCTGCACTGTCTCTCCAATTATGTCTCATTGATTTATTGATCATGTCATCATTATAGGAAATTCTCAACAGTTGCTCGTAAATATACATTATTTTCTTTTTACCAGATTTGCAAGTTATTTCTGTGACAATCATAACATCATTAAATTAATGCAATTCTTTCATGTAACATGGCTTAAAAACATCAAAACCTCTGGCAAGTTTATTTCAAGAGGTTTTTCTCCTGAATATATCAAGCATCAATCAATATGATATCCTTGGTGATGTCTCAAAACCTTTCAAGATTTGTGAGAAAAATTTTGAATGTTCAAATGATGTTGAGCCTTTTTTGTCATCTCTTAGCTAGCTAAGATAGTGAATATCAGTCACAATAAAGTTTTTACAAACTATGAATAAGGTATTTGAAAGATGTCAAAAGAATTTATAATGCATCGTTTAACAGTTAGAATTATGGAAGAGAAAAAATAAATTTCATGAAACTTATTTCATTGAGGATTCTGTTAACGAGGTAATATAATGTTGCTCTTTCATCCTTAATACAAGGCATGAGCAGTGTTTCAGGGAATGCATTTGTTTTCCCAGTGAATCTGTGTCAGCTATACATCTAGATATTAGTACATTCAATGGTATGAGAACCTATAGTATACGGCTGCTACTCATGAACCAAGGGAGACAACTTATCTTTGCATGCATGGAAGACGTATCTATACTACTGATGAACTGCCAAGATCGTAAATAGGATTTGAACCTGCAAGTTGTAACCTTCTGTTCTGTAGTCTGACGCACTAACTACTCTGCTAACTTCCATTGTCTTTAATCTAAATATTTAATATTGAGCCTACTTTATATGATTAGTGTCACTGTGTGTGGCAGACTCAATTCAACCATCTTGACTATGCTTACAAAGTTGATTGTCATTGAAATACAATTACAGATTATAAATGATAATTTGATACTATCCATATTTGTTTGAGAAAATAAAATGAGCTCTCTATAAATCGTGAAGATTGAGTTCTTAAATTTAGGCTAAATTTTAGAAAATATATATTCTGGGTTTATAAAAATATAGAAATTTATCAATTGACAATTGAGATGGACGTATTGAACTGCACGTTAAAACATTGAAATCTGGCGATTACTTAGACATTCTACTTTGCATCCCTCCAAGAGCTGGTTCCAGATGAACATAAAACAAACAGCTCTGGACAAAAATACAGAGCTTATGCTGTGTCTCAGATGATAGCAGTGGCGATAAAAATGGATAAAACCCTAATTAGGAGGTCGCGTAAAAACCACCAATCCCCATTGGTAAATGTCAAACGTATCTAACTGAGAAGATACGGATTGAAATAGAGCTATTGTAAAACTGCTGTCGACAGGTTGCAGGCTACTGGCATTACCAGAGAGAGAGAGAGGGAGAGGGAGAGACACACAGAGAGAGAGAGAGAGAGAGAGAGAGAGAGAGAGAGAGAGAGAGAGACACACGCACACAACCATACTACGATTAATCATGAAACAAACAACACACATCATACTAGTATTGAAGGTATCGCGATTACAGATCGTCTTCTCCAATAAGCAACTATATAATATAGTTTCACAAAATATATGTCATAATAAACCCAATTATTTACCCTGGAAAGTAAAGACATCCCAATTCATGTAAGATTTTACCAAAATAACGAGGACCCTGAATTTTGATGACTTTGTACATTCCATGTTACTCAACATGTAAGTTAACCGTGGCTCTCTTGCGAATTCTTGACAAGAAATAACCTGCTACAATATAATGACATACTAGTATAATAGAGATATTTAGAAAAAAAATTAAAGCAGATAAACAAACAGAAAATTTAAGTGGCTCTTTTTACAAATGTTCATTGTACCAGCCGCATTCCTAGAATTATTTTAACACATTAGACCCTGTCGTCTATCTGTATGTCGCATACCATCGCATCTACATTCACATGTTTTCCATGTTTATTTTACAATTTTTGAAAAGGAAAGCTGTTATTTAATTCTATCCTGTGATCGAGTAAGTTTCGAAACAAACACAAGTAGTGAAATAGACATGTCAAAACCATCACCGCTCTACACAAGTCGTCACACTCAGCAAATACCTTTCGGCTTAAGACGGTAAAACTTTGCTATTTTCAAACTGGTAACTTGTTTTTAGATAATTATATATTACAAAATAAAAAATATAAAATCAAAATTGCTTTCACAGCCAGACATTGGTTTCAGAAATAGGCGATGTGGTGTGAGATGTAATATAGAAATGTACATAAAATGTCATAAATATATAATGAATCTGGAAGAACGAACTCATACAAATAGAACCAAACTTATAAATTGAAAACCTTGTTTTTTGTGTTAGTTTTTTTCTCAGAAAAAACCCCAATAAATACCAAACAAAATACCAATACACACACGCGCACACACAAACATAAAAGAAAGAAAAAATAAGGCGAACCAAAAGAGGAAAAGATGCAATATGTCACATTTCATATTATGAAGAAGTAGAAAAAAATATGTTGGCGAACAATCAGGCATACTTGTGCATTTCAACTGCTCTATTCTATGTTTACGTTTCACCTGTGGTCTGTCACTCAATTCCTGATTGTCAGGTTATCTTATGCAATGTACATGCCCTTTCACAAACACATCAAACAACCATGAAATCAGGGCCACCTGAAACCAAAGCCCTGCTCCCTGTCTGGGGTCGACACCCCCTTTTATCCCAAATGGGCGTAGCCCGGGCTAGACCCATTATGTCTTAGGCACTAGGGAGGTTTGATTTATTGCAATTTATGAGACCGGAATGTTATCTAAGGATAATTAGATGTTGACCGTTGTCTCAGTTCTGTCTGAGAAACTGTGCAGTGTTGGCTGGGGTGCAATGACCAATGTACCTATGTCTTTACTTCTTGTTATGTTTTATAAATACGAAATACTAGTAAGAAAGACTTGGAATACTTTATATGTAAGAAGAATTAACCTTCGAATCGCTGGAGACAAACAGTAATGCCCATACAGGCAGTCGTTATGACAACATGGATAAAGGTATAGGCGATAACATAGGACTTGTGCAGGATGGTAAGGGATATGGAGAGAGAGAGAGAGAGAGAGAGAGAGAGAGAGAGAGAGAGAGAGAGAGAGAGAGAGATCAGTGAAATATATATATATATATATAGAGAGAGAGAGAGAGAGAGAGAGATATATATAAATATATGAACAGGGAAGAGGATAGTGAGTGAAAGAGACGAATAAAAGGGAGGAAGAGAGAAAATGATATATATATATATATATATATATATATATATGTATATATATATATAATGAGAGAGAGATGAACAGAAGAGAGGAGGTGGGATGGGGAAGAGATAATTAACTTTAAAATGATAAATATTTTGGATCTCATACATATAACTACAATATGGACATTACGTCAACTCACAACCCACATAACCGTCACCCCGTCACTAACAGTTCCAATCAGCCAGTTTACAACCATCCTGTTATTTCATGTTTTCTTGAGCATATTGTATTGACGATAGTATTAACGATAGCTTACATATACACATTGCCAAACACTGGACAACAAGTCATCAGCTGGTCATGTCCCATCTGTACAGATGCTAAGTAGACATACTGGCCGATGTTTCGAGGATGGCCATGTCTATTTCATTATCACTGCATGCATATCACACCAATATTACGGCCGGACAATATAACATATATTTGAAATGTATAACACATTTCACTGTGAAACTACTATGCCAATAACATATGAAATCATTGCAACTATAACGATCGCCCATCCTCTGAAATATATGTCCAATGTCTAGTTACGTCATCCTGTCCCGATATCGATGTCTGCCAACTCACGTTATTCCGACTGCGTACCTCAAGAGAGGCAAGACATTTTAAACCGATATTTATAAAACGGAACTTGATATAAGTGAACGAATCTTGAAAGTGTATATATATATAAACCTCAATTTAGAAAATAAAATCAATAACGGTACTTCAAGACAAATCGTGTCAAGATTTTAAAATGTAAATAATGCAATAATCAATCAGGAAGTGCAAAAGGTCTATTACGATTGTACGGTTTCCTTCAACAACAAAAATTCGATAGGTCTTGTATATGGGTTTTCCTTAACATGTCCAGCGTACACATCACTTCCTGTTTGTAAAGACATTCTGAGATCCTAACTCGTAACCTTAACTACAACCATACTGTAGTAATGGTGTAGTCTGTGGATAACGGTTTGGAGTTAAGGCTACTTTTAAGAGTTATGCCGTTTCCTATATAGAAGATGATCCAGCTTTACTGTACGGCATGGCATATACGTCGTTAATTTGAGTTTGATATTTCGAGGACATCGTCTCGGGTGAGCTTGTTAAGGGCCTTGTTCGAGATACGTCTGCCCTAACTATACAATCCCCCGACTCTCCGTGGACAAGTCGACAAGTTACACGTGAACCTCTCGCGGTCAATCGTAGCTTCCTTATCATGTTGAGGTCAGCTGTTTACCCCCTCGCACCTCTAGTTTACCCCCTCGCACCTCTAGATGAGAGAACAATTCGTGGCTTTTGTCCACTTTTGTGTCCTAAGAAATTCCAGTGTTATTTGTTACTTCCTACGAGAGTAAATAAACAATTTTAGTCTCTTTAGCAATTTACGGACCGTCTGCATATTTAGATCGTTGTGGTACAGCTCAAAACGTGTGTGTATTATAATGTGTCTGCTGACACCTGTTAAAACGTCGACATAGTTCAGCTCTTAGTGAAAGTTACATGCTTAGTGAAATTGACAAGTGATTTGGAGGTATATATTTCCGAGCTGTCATGTCATTAGCGTGCGATTAAAGAGATTATGTCAGTTGCCTTCAGATTGAATCAACTACTGCTTGCAGCATTCCATCATGTAATTAGACATCTGTAGATTTGTAGAAATTGAAGTGAACAGAAGATGAACGTATTTATACTGGTTTATAGATTATAATTTGTCCTTAATTATATGAATTATTGAAAAGATATGCGTAT